>JAPVLO010000045.1:19387500-19550000 GCA_027257055.1 Cephalopachus bancanus | reverse complement strand
TAAAAAAATGAAGTAGACTTACTTGAGGTGCCTACTATTTCCCAATCTCTTTAATTATATTTTAATATGCAAATATATGATTAAAACAATAACATTTAAAATTTTTAACTACCTTGTTAAATGTTCTACTGCTTTAAAAATTACATATGTAAAATATAAATAGGTGTTTCTAAGGCTATTTATTCAAATTTTAATATTTCTTTGAAATAAGGTTTTGGATGAAGATAACCTTTATCACAAAAAGTTTTTATAAGGACAGAGATTAAATAAATGTTTAAACTTGAATACGATTTCCTCTTAAAATTACATAGCTGTGTGATATATGGGCTCTGTGTTTTTATTCTATAGACATGTATAGCTTTACATCTTCTATCTTATTTCTTATTTTGAAAAATGGTTTCCAGGCATTTGAAAGTAGTTATTATGCAACTATTATTAAAGATAAGTTTCAAAGTATATGATAGAAAATTAAAGTGAATTAGATTATAATACTGTGCCTGTCATTATTTCTAACTAAATCAAAAGAGTCTTGCATGCTATGTATGTATCTAAAATTCATAGTATTCTACACATTTAAATAATTTTGTACATTCAATTTTAGTAAAATACAGTATTTGAGACATAGTCCCTTCGTAATTTTTTTAAAATTAGCAAGTGACCTGTAATTACTACTTTATGGAATTGTGTGTGTTGTATTTACATTATAACTAAATATGTTGAGACTTACTCAACCATTCTTCAGTAGGCAGCTTCACCAGTTCAGTTCAGATCACACAGATACAAGAAAGCCAAAATGATTTAAGTCATGAGTTCACTGTGTCATACCCTTCTTGACATCATTTTATTTTTTAACCACCTTCCAATGGACCATATAAGATGTATAGGGGTTGATGGTTTAGGTGACTAAATTTATGTACAGAATCTCTTGCTGAATTGCCAAATAATTGCATTCTGAAATAGATTTGGTAGGTTAAATGCAAACGTTAACCAACTGAAAATATATACTTAAGAGTCCCATAATATGCATAAATGCTTGAAATGGTTATTGTCTGTGATTAATAATCTGATGTGGCTAAGCTCTAATTAAAAGTCTTAATAATAAATAACTATATTAATGATTTATCACTAAATATTGCAGCATCATTCTTGTTAAAATGTATTGTTTCCCCTGGTGACTATAGTGGCAGTGGTAAAAAATTTTAACTAATTTCGCAAAAGAATCAGAGTAAAAATATTTTAGTTAAACTATGCACTGTCCATTTGTTTAATATATAATTTGCAAGTGATTGCTTGATTAGGATGATTCATTCACTAAATAGTTACAAAATTAGGAGTGCAGCACTCAGGGAGGGAATAGGCTTTAGTATTTTTTAAATAAGAATAAATATTTGGAGTACTTGAAATGAGCACAAATTTGCTGTTTTTCAGAAAAGCTTTTACTAAGGAATATTTTTTCCATAAAATGTTTAGATTATTTTATACCAAAGAAAACCTAGGAAAATGATGTTTTTAGTTTTGTTATATCATATGAAACTTACAAAAGTAATAACACATGGATATTTCCTACGAAAATAAATGGCAGCCCACTTTATATCATTTTTTAAAATAAAAATATTTTGTCACCCAAGTTAGTCTTACATCTAATATTTCACATCATATTTTTAGCTTATATTTAAAATGTTGCAGATTAAACTGGAGGAAGAATGAAAATAACATTTTTCTATTATTCTCAATTTCCACATGATGTGTGTGAATTTTTAACACTATATTTTTTTTAAGTGTGATGCAGTTGGTTATTTGATATTCAAAGATTTTTTTGGTGAGGTATGCTGGGTTTTTTTATTTTTTATTTCAGCAAGTACACCATAGATTGCCTCATCAGAATTCTGAGTCACAACCACTGGAGAAAATATGGAAGAAGAGTTAAAAGAAGATAAATGGAAGACACAAGACGCACTTAGGTGTGAAGTGGACATATATACATTCATCCAAACCACCTTGCATCATCAAGTAATGACCATGGGTCAAGTTCATAACTCTGCAGAGAACTGGATGAGCTGGGAGACAGACAACCCGGAACAGGAATGCGATACACACTATAAGAACAAGCTAGAAGTCAGTGTGTAAGACTTTTTTGTATAGTAATGAAGTAGTTGCTTACTGTGGAACTGAAAGATAAAGTCTGTTTCAAAATATGAGACATTACTGATATTTCAAACTGAAACTCCTTCAGCTTGACCATGACTTTTTCTTCAGAACTTTGAGATTTTCAACAACTATATTTCTTATTCAGACACCGAACTCTAACTGTTCTAAGGACATATCTACAACAGTAATTTTGACCTGAATAACAGTGAATAATTTTTAAATAAAAAGAGGCTGGCAAACTGGTCAAGCCCAGATTAAGAGTGTGTCACCCTAAGTTTCAAGTTAAGAAAACATGTTACTTTCCTCATTATTACCCCTTAGTAATCCTGTCATATACTTGCAAAAAAATCGAGTTTTGTCTGTTCATATTTCTCAGATATACAGCAACATTTAATATGCCAATTGATAATATTGGCAATGTTTCTCACAAAGAAAACATCTAAAATAACACAAAAACTTATTTTGGTAAAATTCCAGCTCAGACTGTCATAAAAAATAAATTTATAGATAATTATATTCTATCAATGTACCAAAAATAAAGATATTTTCATCTTTTCTAATTCAATCTAGTAATCAAATGTATTTGCACTTTATGAATGTGAAAACTCAGAGTGTTTGCTCAGTAGTGTAAGTCACATAATCGTCCCAAATACCCAACTTAGGACTTCTGTCCAGAGCATATATTTTTATACTTAATCACACAAAATAAAGAGTATAGAGAAATGAGCTTTTAAGACATGGGTGACAAAATTATTTTTAAATTATTAGATGATAATCTCATGGAGGATTAAACATAACAATTAGTATAATGTTGGTAGTAGTAATTTTAAAGAAACTTAAAAAATAATCATATAAATCATATAAATGATTGATTTTTCACACCATAATTAGAACAGAATTCTAGTCACATTTTAAAATAAGAAATATTTTTAATCTTATTTCCTTGATAATATGCTGTATTCTTTCACTTGTAATATTTATAGAGAAGATATTTTTAAATATTTTAGATTAGACTCAGTGACAACATTTCTCAGAGTAGCCTTGGAAAGATATCTGCATTGGAGTATTCCAGAAAATATTTATATTCAATATATGACAGTATTAAAGTTCATCACAGCACTTTGGCAGCTGCTCCAGATGCTACCCAATCTAGGGTTTTAAGATTTCAAATAAGAGCTTATGGGCAGTTGTCAAGGTAATTTCTCTTCCAAGAATTTATTTGGGCAATTTCATTACTCCAGTCACTACAGCTAAGATCTTTTTCTTAGACTGAGCATAATTTCTTTCAAATTTAGTCACAGGGTGTGACACAAACCAAGTAGTGCTTCTACTGGCATCTGAAAATCTATGTGATATCAAAGATGTAGCTTGAGGAAAATTGCACAAGTCAGGATTAAAAGTAAAAAAGGATGAATTTTATACAACACTATTTTGTTGGTGGTTTACATACATCTTTTAATGTTTTTTCTTATTATTTATAAATGCAGTATTTTTTTTTTTAAATTTTTTCCTGGTGCATTTTGTTCTACTACTCTGCTTAATGGCCATTATATAGTCTTTGTAGAAAAAATTTAAAGGATAATATAGATTTGCATGGATAACTATACTTATATATACATGTGACTAGATATTTCAGTGCTTCTAAAATTGTTCATTATTAAATTTCTTAATATTCTATATACAGAGGTCTTAACATTTCTTGATATTTTTTCCAGTAGATGACTATATTGTAACAAAATATTTTGTTTTTATTTTATTAAAAAATTATGTCTCCTATATTTATGGAAAAACAAAGGTATTGGGTGTTGGTGTCTTTAGTACCACTTAGACATACTGACCATCATTCTGATCAACGTTATCATCTTAGAAAATGAAGGATAGCAATAGTGTGCTTCAATTTAAAGGAAGTCACAGTAAAACTGAGAAACCACAATTTGACAAAACCATCTCAATTACTTGGTCACTGTGTCTAAAGAGCCAAACTGAAGTGGAGAGTTGTGCAATTGCTCCAGTAATTAAGTCCCCAAGAGCTCAAAACACATTTTGCCTAGATAATCCAGGTAATTCCAACTCAAGTGCCCAAGTGCCTCACTTTAAGATTACCTGGTGTACTAGAAATCCAAACTTATGGAAGAGCTAAATCAGAGAACAGTTCTTGTGCCACGAAAAGATTTATCCAACCGACTCTTTCATTGTCAAGGAGGCCAGAGCTCCCCAATAATGAGGAAAAATCTTGGTTAACTGGATGAATTACCCATACAAATTGACCCATCTCTGAGAAACAAACATACAGTTAATAGAACAACAGACCTAATTTCTGATACCCTTTCAGTGCAGAGCAGTGCTTGGAAAGTCAAACAGACCTGGTTGCCTGTACCCAGCATTTTCACTTTAATAGCTGTTTAATCTTGGAAAATTTGCTTAATTGTTCCAAGCCTCTGTTTACTCATCTGTGCAATAGTATAATAATATGCATTTTATATAATTATTAAGAGAATAATGTTCGACAATGAAAGTAAATCAGTTAGTCTAGAATCGGAAATATTGTCAGATCTCAACCAATGTTAACTGCTGATTGCTGAACTTTATTTATTTATTTATTTATTTATTTTGAGTTGGAACCTCACTTCATTGCCCAGACTGGAGTGCAGTGGCACACTACTGGCCACTGCGGCCTTGACTTGCTGGGCTCCGGCGATCCTTCCTCTTCAGCCTTCCAAGTAGCCAGAATTACAGGCACGCACTACCACCCCTGGCTAATTTTTTATTTATTGTAGAGACAAGGTCTCGCCAAGTTGCCCTGGTGGGTCTCGAACCCACGGGCTCAGACCACTCGCGTTGGCCTCCCAAAGCACTGGGATTACAGGCTGAGCCACCAAGCCTGGTCTGATTGCTAAACTTTAGCTGCTATATGCTCCCTATTTGAAAGTAGCCTAGATTAGAGGTCACTCCTAAATGAGATAAATTGTCAGTGAAGACATTATGCAAACAGCAACTTTTCAAATCTTGTTTTTTCATGGTAACTTATTTCTGAAAGTATAATGAATAATTGGAAAACAGTTCTCATTTATTTATTCATTCATTTAAAATTTATTTGATGAATATTTACAGTGTGCTAGCTACTGTACCAGGCATGGAGAAGTAATCATGAGAAAGATGTTCTCAACTCTCAAGAGTGTGCAGTCTTAACAGGGAAGACAGATATTTTGTTTTTGACCTTAAACAGTTGTAATACAATAAGAAAAGGATTGGCAGTAGTGGGAAACTGCAGGGGGGAGGGTAGGGGGGTGGGATTGGCGGTATTAGGAATCTGCCTAGGGCGGGGCACACTTCATCTACAAGGGCATAATGAACATTTGTATACCTAATCCTGAATTGTACCCACATCTTCAAAATAAGAAAAATTAAAAGAGAAAAAAATTATAAACATCAATTTTTGAAAAGTATTTCTAATATGAGATAATTACTTTCTGGAACTTTCTTAGTAATTATGAATGTGTATCCATATACAAAATTTCTAATTCCTAATTGTGATATTCCTACCTGAATTTTTTTTTTTTTTTGAGAGCTAAAGCAAAGAGTAGTTTATTTAGTAAAGGGATAGAGGTAGTACACTCCAAATAAAAGAGGAAATGGAGTGGACCTGAGCTGGAGTAGCTCAAGTGCTGAATATATTAATTAATGACAAAGATATGCTTATATATATCTTTGACTCTATCATTCAGCTTTTAATCATCCGATCATGTACTTGTAATTAAATTGAATTTTGTCTGTTCTTGTTTCTCAGATAAATATACAACATTTAGTATGCCAGTTGATAATACTGACAGCATTACTTCTTGATTGATGTTCTATATACAGAGGTAAAACATTTTTGATATTTTTTCCAGTAGAATGCTCTATTGTAATAAAATATTTTGTTTTTATTTTATTAAAAAATTGTCACCTCCTGTATCTATGGAAGAGCAAAAGGTATCTTGTTAAGTTAGTTAAATTAACCTAAATATCATAGCTTTGAAGAGCAAATATTTTTGTCTGAGATAAAAAGCATATAATCCAATGAGAGGCCTTGGTGACTACTGAATGAGATACTACACAATTGGTTGTATTATTGGGGAGAAGGCTTTCTTTTGGTTTATACCTCTTTTGGTGTGGTAACCTACTTCGTACATAAAAATGGGAAAGGAATTGGGATTAAATTACGAGAAAACAAATCATAAACCTCATGAGAGCTGCCACTGACAAGTAAACACTGAAAAAGAAAACGGGGTTGGCTTTTTACTTTTGCTGCTGTGACAAAAACAAAATGATACAATACAAAGCAAGACAAAACATAATAATTCTTACCTAGATTGTTCATGTTGTATACCAGGAGACAAGGAATCAGTCTATAGTTGCCTGAATTTCAGAAAAATTAGGAGACAGATATTTGTTTTACACCAGACTTTCAAACTTTAAGTCTTATACTTAATGACCCTATAAATTAAAGAATATTTATGCCTATATTTTGATAAATACATAGTTATAGATAGGCATAGATGTAAAGACATATACTCACAAACATAGATATCTTAGCATCCCAGTGTTTTTACTTATGAAACTTTCTACCCATGACTTTAGTATTCACTAATCTTATAATTAATTCATTCAGTTTCTTTCATGCCAATGGTGGAGGGACATACTTTATCCAGTATCTAATTCAATAAATAGTCCAGAAAAATGGATTCTAATTAAGTAATCAATTTATGTATTAAAAGTCAGTAATTCATTTCTTAATCTGTATTTTTATAGAAAGACATAGCTCCCTAAAGTTTTGCACCTACCAAAAATCTTACAATACGGTGAATTTAGCTAATGAAGACAACCACCCCAACCAAACACATATAAATGTTGAACATCTTATTATAAGAATACCTAACATTTATGAAGTGCTTTCTATATGCCAGGCATGCTTCCAAATACTTTACATGTGTTAACTCATTTAATCTTGTCAATAACCTTTTGAGGCAGTTTGTTAGTGAGGGTAAAGTAAGCCATAATCCCCAAATTACTGTGGTTTAAAATAATATTTATTTCTCACTCATGCCATGATCTATTACAGTCCAGATGGTTCTTCTGCATATAGTAAGAGAGGGACTCAGCATCTTCCATCTTGGGATGCTGTCATCATCAATATGTGGCCTTAAGTCAATGGGGAATGAGAAGAGAATTTGGAAGGCTGTACATGGAAGATTTTTCATGGGCTAGGAATGAAAATAATATCCATAATTTACACCTGCATTTTGTTGGCTAGAGCTCAGTCTTAGCCCACCTTCAAAGGGCTGAGGAATTAATGTATCCAGTAAGAATAACAAAAATGTAAACAAGGTTAACATAGATTTAGTCTTTGCTGGTATCTGGCCCCTTGATCACCACATATCCCTTTCATCTGTTTTTCCAAGCAGGAGAGGGGTCCATTCAGTCTCTGCATCCAACTCAAAGTTTATTACCTTTAAGTGATGCTCATTCTGTGACTGGATATGACTTCCAGTCCAGCTACTCTAACTAAGAAGGAAAAATATTTTCTTCATTACCTCTGCACTCACCACCACCCAATACATACATATTTCGTATACAGCAGTGTAGCAGGGGTGGGATAACCACAATAATAAATCCCACTGAGAAAAAAAAATGGAATACACAGAGTAGATTTTAGACAGGTAGTCTAAAGCAATTCTGAAATCGTCCTGGGCAGACAATGTGAAGGCTTTTAACCATGTCGGTAGGTGAGGTTTCTTGATTAAGTTCTGATTCTACTCTTAGGAGATTCCCTTGTTATTTTACTTCATAGCTCAGACATTGTCCTGTAAGAGGCTATTCAAGGCTATCATGCTTGAGTGAAAAGACCACATTTAATCTGGTCTTTGCTGCAAACTTGATGCCTAATGGAATTTTATTACTCAAAGGCTTTCTCAGTTTTATCCCCTACTGATTGGAATCTAGAAACAGTCTTCTTTTTTTAAAAAAAATCGTATTTCAAGACTTTGTCTTTTTTTATCCTCTTCATTTTTTTTCTGTCAAAATGACAATATTTTAGATCATTTTGGTTTTGGAATACTTGTCAAACACAGCCAAATGTAGAAAACTACCAAATAAATTTTGATTCATTCTAATCACTTCCTCTAAGTTGTCTTTTAGATACCACAAGTAACATTTTCATAAACTTTTTGTCACTGTATATCATAGATTACTATATATCTGGCCCCAAATATAAATTTCCATTATGATTTCTATGTAACTGCTTCCTATTTTGACTGTTTTTTATGGTAGCTTCTGTAGCAAAATATTCAACACCAATTAAAAGGTATGAATTTCTCTTTTAGGCAGGATAAACAATGCTAACAACCGAAATTAGTAATACATAAATCTCTGGTTTAACATTGTAAAGCATATTTCTTGTTTCTGTCACAATTTAATGATGATCTTACAATTCTCCAAGTAGTGCTCCATGGACTAAGATCTTTTTCTTCTTATGGTGGTTGAATCTTCAACACATGGTCTTTAAATAATTTGTGGAATAGGATAAGGCAATGAAGATTTATGTATGTGAAATTTCTATTGCCAGATGTGGAAGTGATCTATATTATTTTTTCCCTTATTCCATTTGTCAGAAATCAGCCACAAGACCATTAGCAAGCCTCTATTTTCAAAATGTAAATTCTCTATCATATTATTAATTTCTGCTACATTTTCAAAAGAAGAAACTGAAGCATAGGTGGGTTAAATAAATAATCTAATTTCATTCCACTTGAAAGGAACACTAAATCCAGGAAATCTAACTCTGAATCTAGATTTTAGTCATTTAGAAATACATTTAAGAAGGATGATTCAGAAAGGTAAATACCGGGGGTAAAAAAAAAAAAAAATAGGAATCTCAAAATTGGAACATTAAGAGGATGAGAGAAAAATCACAGTCAGTCTATAAGAGCCAGATTGAAAGTTTAAGGTTCAGCAACCAGGGTTTTGATGTTTATATGATGAAAAGATGGCATTGGGGCTACATAATATAGAAGAAACTGAAAAGATTATCCCTTCACAATGCGAAAATCTCTTGAAGTGACCCACTCTGTCCTCATGGGACTATAAAAAGTCTTGGATGCTGGCAATCTAGTAAAAATTAAAGTAATTTGATGAGAAAAACTATGAACTATTGAAAAGTTAAAAAAAAAAGGCCAAGTCTGTGCCATACATATGTGCTAGGTACAAAATTAAGCCTATCCGCATGGTATGAGAAGCCCACGATAAAAAAATTAATGTAAGAAAAAAACCATTGATAGTCCACCATAGCATCACAATGTCAAAAACCACAATATAAAAATATTTCCAAAACCCAGTGCTTTTTTTGTTTGTTTGTTTTTGCAAAACCAATAAAGACGTAAATAAAAAATTGGAAAATTAAAATTGCAGAGTGAAAGTCTGTCTGAAGGGAGACGCAGGATCAAACATCCAGGTCTTTCCTCTGGAGGCAGATGCAACCAACCGCTGCTTTGAGATTTGAGTCCCTGGCATGCAGGATTGTATGTTGTTCTCAGGTGTCTCTCAGAAGCAAGCAGCAGAGATCAGCTGCTCCTCAGCACCTAGAACCTGGCCAATGCCACTACCTGTGGCAGCCGGCTTGGCACTAGCAGCAGAAGCCATGGAGAAGGCGGCAGTGAGGAAATCTGGAGTTGAGTCCTGCCTCCAGTGAGAAGACACAGACCTCAACAATTTTCTCCATCCCGGGATGGGGCAGAGACCTGTATTTGCCTCCCATCTCTTTCAGCCTCTAACCTGAGACCCAGATGCGATCTCCACACTCTTGTGGGATTCACCATCACTGGCCCAGAGAGGAAACTTCAGGAGTGGACATGGAGACACATATGGCCCACCCCCATGCTGGACCAGACATGGACATGCCTAATCCAAATAGGAGACTTGGCAGCAGCAGCAGCCATGGATGAGTTCAGTGAGTCTGGACTTGATTCTCCCTCCTCCCACAGCAGTCCTTGGGGCATCAGACCCACAGCAGGAACCATTCAATCGGCCTGCGCTGAGAGTGGAGGGGAGGAGTTGGAGATTGGAGCCCACTCCCTATGGCAGTGATAGCAAAAAGTGGCCATGATGCTTGGGAAAGGAATCTGAAGTTCCAGAAATGGCCACAGAGGGAACTCTTTATTTTTCTTTCTTTCTGTTTTTGTTTAAGTCTTTGTACTGGGTTTGTTTTTGTTGTTTCTTAATATTTCTATTTGCATATGGCTATTTTTGAGGGCAAGTGCATTATCAGGGTTTTGTGGTTTGCATGGTTTTTTTTAAAAAAAATTTTTTTGCATGTCTTTGTTTATTTGTTAGTTGGTGTGCCTGTCTGTTTTCCTTCTTCTTCACCTCTCTCTTCACTTTCATTTCATCCCCCTTCTCCCTTTTTCTATTCTTTTGCTTTTTTCCTATCTCATTTTGCTTTCAGGGGCATGCATATGCCCCCACTGCATGGACAGATTGTAAGGTGGTGATAAGTGGGTTTTAGGGAACCCACACACCTCTCAGTAAATACTGTGGTTTGCAGATAGCTTCTGAACCATACCTTCCTCATCATACCTTAATCAAATCTCAAAACAGCAAAAAGGACAGCCCCCATCACCATTCTTTCTTCTAAATTGAATGAATCCAGAGGATATACATAAGGAAGAATAGGGGATTGAGTAAACAGAAGTGAAAGCTGCCCCCTCTATCAATGAACAGTGGAATTAAAGAAGGGGGGAAAAGAAGGAGGAAACCTATTGCAAAGGAAGAAGAACCAAAGGAAGGTCACAGGTCCCATCCATACTCCTGGAAATACAGCACCTGAGAGCACAGACTTTGGAACTCAAACAATAAAGAGTCCCAGAATGACAGGTCTCAAACTGCAAACCCAGATATCAAGATATGAATAGAGAGAATAAACAGAAATGAGGAGAGACAAGAGGAAAGGATGCAGAAATTGATAATTGAGATGATGGCAATAAAGAATACAGTACACAAAATAAATAACAAACTGAAAAGTATGGAAAGCAGAATTAAACAAACAGATGAAAAAATCTCAGAACTTGAGGATCAAAATATGGAACTAACCCCAACTGTTAAAAACATAGAAAATAAACTTAAAAAGACAGAACAAAGCATCCAAGAGATGTGTGATTTTTATCAAGAGTACAAACCCCTAAGCTTAATTGACATTCCTGAGGCAGATAGAGACAACACCACCCTGGAACAAATATTCCATGAAATTATCCAAGAAAACTTCCCTCATGTCATCAGAGATGTCACCATTCAAACACAAGAGATTCAGAGAACCCCTGCAAGACATCAAATAAGAAGAACAACTCCTAGACTCATAGTCATTCACTTACACAAAGTAGGTATACAAGAAAGAATCCTAAAGGCAGCAAGAGAGAAAAGTCAGACTACCTACAGGGTAAGACCAGAGTAGCAGCAGTCTTATCTACAGAAACACTACAGGTGAGATGAGACTGGAGTCCAGTCTTCAAAGTTCTCAAAGATAAACAATTTTGACCAAAAAATTTCTATCCAGTGAAACTAACCTTCATCAGTGATGGGAAATTAAAATCCTTCCCAGACATTCGATCCCTAAGTGTTTCCGCCGGTTCCAGACCTGCTCTACCAGAAACACTTAAGAAAGTAATAAATACAAAAGAAAGAAAAAAAGAGAACAACCATGCTCTTCCCAAAATGCAGAGAAAATATTGAAAACACACACCTATCTCAACCCAATAATAATAATAAAAAAAAACCAACAACATCAAAAAAATAAACAAACTATATAAGAATCTCATTAAAGGAATAAACTCTCATATCTCAATAATTGACCTCAATGTGAATGGTCCAAATGCACACTGGCATGACATAGAATGGAAAATTAGATTAAAAAAACAAAAAACATGACACAACAATATGCTATCTCCAGGAGACTCATCTCACCAGAATGGACACTCCCAGACTCAAAGTATGAAGATGGAAAATAAATTTTCAGGTGAATGACACATAAAAGAAAGCAGGAGTTGCAGTCTTAATATCAGAACAAATATTCTTTAAGTTATCAAAAATTTTTAAAGATACAGGTTGCTACATAATGATAAAAGTTTCAATCCATCAAAAAGAAATAGCCACCCTAAACATAAATGCACCCAACATAGGAGCACCAACTTTTTTGGGGGGTTGGAGTCTCACTCCATTACCCAGGCTGGAGTGCAGTTGCACACATGCTCATGGTGACCCCAGCATCGACCAGCTGAGCTCCAGCAATCCTTCCGTTCAGTCTTCCAAGTAGCTGGAACTACAGGTGCATGCTACCATGCCTGGTTAATTTTTGATTTTTTGTAGAGATCTCACCAAGTTGCCCAGGCTGGTCTTGAACCTGCAGGCTCAGGCAATCCACTTGCCTCAGCCTCCCAAAATTCTGAGATTACAGGTCGAGCCACTGAGCTTGGCCAGGAGCACCAACATTTATAAAGCAACTTCTAGGTAAACTAAAAAAATATTGCTTCTAGCACTGCCATCGTTGGGGACTTAAGAACCCCACTAATAATCCTAGATAGATCATCAAGGCAAAGATTCAACAAGGAGATCCAGAACCTCAACTTGACACTTGACCAAATAGACTTAATAGATACTAGGCACACTCCACCTAGCAACCATGGAATATTCATTCTCCTTGTCGCCACGTGGAATGTACTCCAAGATCAACCATCCCCTCAGCCATAAATCAAGAATAAACAAATTTCGTAAGATCAAAATATTTCCATGCACCTTCTCAGACCATAGTGGAATATAAACAAATATCAACACCAACACAGTTCTGCTGAAACCCACAAAGACATGGACACTATGTTCAGCACAATGCTGAACAACTCCTGGGTCAACATGGAAATTAAGATGGATATTAAAAGATTCCTGGAGCCAGGCTTGGTGGCTCAGCCTATAATCCTGCACCTTGGGAGGCTGAGGTGAGTGGATTGCCTGAGCCCGCAGGTTCGATACCCACCTGGGCAACTTGACGAGACCTCATCTCTACAATAAATAAAAACTCAGCCGGGCGTAGTAGCGCGTACCTGTAGTTCCAGCTACTTGGAAGGTCTGAGGCAGAAGGATCGCCAGAACCCAGCAGGTCGAGGCTGCAGTGGCAGTCTGGGTGACAGAGTGAGACTCCAACTCAAAAAAAAAAAGATCCTGGAAACAAATGAAAATAAAGAAACATCTTTCCAAAACCTCTGGGATGCCATGAAAGTAGTTCTAAGAGGGGAATTCATATCTCTACAGACACACATGAAGAAAATGGAAAGATCACAGGTTTACAGCCTAATAAATTACCTAAGGGAGTTGGAAAAAGGAGACCACAAAAACTCTAATTTCAGCAGAAGAATCTTGATCACCAACATAAAAACCCAAATACAGGACATAGAAGGCAAAAATATCATTTAAAAAGAATGAAATAAAAGCTGGTTCTTTTAAAGGAGAAACAACATTGATAGACTGCTAGCCAGAATGACTAAGAAAAAGACATAAAAAGCCCAAATAAATACAATCAGAAATGGAAAAGATCAAATCACAAATGACTCCAAAGGAATACAAAAGATTATCAGATTGCTATGCACACTTGTATGGAAACAAATTTGGTAACTTAAATGAAATGGAGAACTTTCTGATATCACACAATTTCCTATGGTTGAAACAATGAGAAATTGAGACACTAAATAGACCAATAACAACCCAGGAAATTAACTTTATCATAAGAAAATTACCTACCAAAAAAAAAAGCCTGGAGCAGATGACTTTCCATAGAATTCTACAAAACATACAAGGAGGAGCTGATACCAAACCTATTGCAAGTATGCCAGGCAATAGAGAAAGACATAATTTTCTCCAGATTAATTTATGAAGTCAACATCACATTGATGCTCAAACAGGGTAAAGATCCAACAGAGAAAGAGAACTACAGACCAATATTCTTGATGAAAATAGACGTACAAGTTCTCAACAAGATTCTAGCAAACTGTATCAAACAACACATCTATGACCAAATAGGCTTCATTCCCCAGGAAGCAGTGCTGGTTCAACATCTGCAAGACCATGAAAGTAATTAAATACATCAATTGATGTAAAAAAAAACCCCACATAATTATATAATTAGATGCAGAAAAAGTTTTTGTTCAGTAACACTTCTTGATAAAAACACTTGAACACCTAAACACAGATGGAATATAACTCAAAATAGTAAGAGGCATCTCTAAGAAACCCACAGCCAACATACTGCTAAACTGACAGAAATTGAAGCATTTCCCCTGAAAACCAGAACAAGACAAGTCTGTCCACTCTCACCCCTCCTGTTCAACATAGTGTTGGAAGTCCTAGCTAGAGAAATCAGACAATAGAAGGAAATCAAGGATATCAAATAGGAAAAGAGGAAGTTAGGTTACCCCTCTTTGCAGATGACATGATCCTACAAACTGAATACCCAAGAGACTCTGTCATAAAGGTCCTTGTACTGATAAATAACTTTGGCAAAGTCTCAGGGTATAAAATAAATGTGCAAAAGACAGTCATATTCCTATGCACCAACATTAAATAGACATAAATCCAAATGAAAAATCACAATCCTATTCACAATAGACACACAAAAAATGAAATACATTGGACATCTTCTTTACCAGAGAAGTGAAAGACCTTTGTGATGAAAACTACAAAACATTTCTAAAATAAATCAAATAAACACAAACAAATGGAAAAATATTCCACACTCATGGATTGGAAGAATTAACATTGGTAAGATGTCCATCTACCCAAGACAATCTATGGGTTTAACCCAATACCCATTATATTACCAACATCATTCTTCTCAGACCTGGAAACGATAATACAGAAATTCATATGGAGGCATAAAAGACCACAAATAGCCAGAACAGTTCTTAACAAAAGAAATAAAGTGGGAGGTATCACACTTCCAGACTTTAAACTTTATTATAAGGCTACAGTAATCAAAACAGCCTGGTACAAAACAAAAATTATATTTTCAAACTGTAAAGCTGATAAAGGACTAACATCTAGGATCTACAAGGAACTCAAATGAGCCAAAAGGAAAAATATACACAACCCTATTAAAATTGGGCACAAGAAATGAATAGACACTTCTCAGAAGGAGACATATGAACAGTCAGCAAATACATGAAAAAATGTTCAGCCTCACTAATCATCAAATAAATGAATTAAAACCACACTGAGATAACACCTAACTCCAGTCAGGATGGCCATCATTAAAACTCAAAAAACAACATGCTAGAGAGAATGCAGGGAAAAGGGAACACTTCTAAACTGTTGGTAGGAGTGTAAACTAGTACAATCTCTGTGGAAAACAGTGTGGCAATTTCTAAAAGATCTAAAAATTGACCTTCTATATGATTCAGCAATCCTCCTTCTGGGAATATTCCTGGAGGAACATAAATCACTCTACAAAAAGATACCTGCACACACATGTTTATTCCAGCATTATTCTCAATAGTAAAAAACATGGAACCAATCATGCTGTCCATTGAAAGTAAAGAAAATGTGTGGTAAAGAAAATGTGGCACATTTACATGATAGACTATCATGCAGCCATAAAGAAAAACAAAATTATGAACTTTGCAGCAACATGGATGAAATTAGAGTCTATAATACTCAGTGATTTATCACAAAAACAAAGATCTTAGTACTACATATTGTCACTCATAAGTGAACCCTGAACATTTATCATAATACTATAAGAAAGGGATTGACAATAGTGGGACATTGTCAAGGGAGGGAGGAGGGGATGCACAATAACAACAAGGGTCCCAAACTTTACCTGCATGATGACCACTTATGTACTTAGCTAACCCTGAATTGTACCCCACATCCTTAAAAAAGACAAAAATTAAAATTGTACATTGTATGCGATGAATGTAGGAAATTATCAACATAACATAATAAACGGTATTATTAATACCTCTAGGGAGTTGAAGTAACAAAATAACAAGAAGGAAATTACAAAACAAATAATCAATAAAATGATTAAAGTAAGAAATGAAATTCTCAAATTATACATGAAAAAATAGAACAAAAATTATAAATTTTTAAAAATAAAATTGTTAAAACATTGAGTGGATTAATTTTAGCAAAACAGACTTGATTATAAAGATAATTAGTGATCTAGAAAATAGATCTGTGGAAATAGTCTAGATGCAAAAGAGAAATATAGAGATGAAAGACATAAAAGAGTAGCAAAACAAAACAGATCACAGAATAAAATCTCTATGAAATTTTAATGAGAAAACAGTGTCAATAAAGAAAATGCTAAAAGTCATCATTGAAGAGACAAAAGCTGGAAATTCTCCAAAACTACATATATATGTAAAGTTTTATCATTTTATCTCTAAATATAAATATATATATTTTTCAGAACTAGTTCTAGGTTTTCATATGCATATACATATATACACGTTCTTTATTAAAAACCTTGAACTAGTTCTGAAGAATATATGTATTTACCTTTAGAGATGAAATGATAAAACTTCAAAATTGTAAGACAAAAAAGTATTTTAAACACCAAGTTTAAAGGACAAATAACTTAGAAATGGATAAAAATTCCATGGATAGATATTTCTTATCAACAATATATAAAATACTTATGTTTAAATTTAGCCAACAAAAGTTCAAGGAATGTGCACGGAAAACTTCAAAATATTGCTGAGCCAAATTAAAGAAAACAAAGATACACCCTTCTTGGATAAAATAACTCAATAACATTAGAGAATGATGCTCCCTAAATTCTCCTAAGAAGCAATAAAAATTCAATCAAAGTTCATGCTAGGTTTTTTTCCCCCCAAAAGAGCCAGATTTACTCCAAAATTCATATAGAAATGGAGCCATTTTGTTTATGGTGAGAAACTTTTTTCTTCAATTGAATCCAACCTCCTGAGTCAAATATTAGCTTTTATAAGTTTTCTAAAGATAGTTAGACTCTATGATTTTTGTGTTGCTTCTGAAGGCAGAACCCTGAGACTCACCTAAAACTCTCAAACAGTTGTCCCCAACATTTTTGGTGTCTGTGATTAGTTTCATGGAAGATAGTTTTTCCATTGATTAGGGTCAGGGCAAAAGAGAGTAATGGGAGGGTGGTTTGGGGAAGATTCAAGTGCAAAACATTTATAGTGAGTGTGAACTTTATTTCTATTATTATTACATTATAATATATAATAAAGTAATTATACAACTCACCATTAAAAAAGTTGTGGGTGGAAGTCATAAATGAAATAATTAACAGGCCACGTGTAGACTAAAATAAGTGTTGGATTCTAACTTAAAGCCTGTCACCAGATGCAGCTGGACAATTGAAGTACATCAACTCACTTGCTACTCACTGATAGGGTTTTGATATGAGTCTGCAAGCAATTAGTTTGTTATGGTTTCTGTGTAGTCAAATTTCACTGCTAATGTTAATCTGTATTTGCAACCACTTCTCAGTGCTAGCATCACTGCCTTAGCTCCACCTCAGATCAGCAGGCATTAGATTTTCATAAGGAGTGTGGAACCTAGATCCCTCACATGCGCAGTTCATGATAAGGTTTCATGTTCCTGTGAGAATTTAATGCTACAACTGACCTGACAAAAGGCTGAGTTCAGGCAGTAATACAAGTGATGGGGAACAACTGTAAATACAGATGAAGTTTCCCTACTCACCGCCTGCTGGACTGTCTGGTTCCTAATGTGACCTGGGAGTTGGAGCCCCTGCTCTAGAGAATCCTACAAGTGCCAGAAGGGTCTGCTTATTTTTATGCCAAAACTTGCCTGGTCTCCTTATATTAGAGTGTACACACACACACACACACACACACACACACACACACACACACTCCAATTGCCTCCACAGCATGTGGAAATGTCAAGGTTGCAAAACAAACAAAAATGCTCTAAAACAAGGGTTAGCAATCTATCACACACAAGCAAAATCCTACCTGCCATGTGTTTTTGTGTAGTCCATGAGCTAAGAATGACTTTCAAATCTTTAAATGGTTAAAAAAATCAAAAGGAGAACAATATGTCGTGACATGTAAAAATTAAATGAAACTCAAAGCTCAGTGTCCATGAATAAAGTTTATTGAAATACAGCTACACTCATTCATTTTCATATTACCTAGAGTTGCATTTATGCTACAATAGTAGTTTAGTTTCAGCATAGACTATAGACTGTAAAACCTAAAATATATACTACTTGACTTTTTCCAAAAAATAGATTCTGACCTTTGCTTTATGACAACTTAAACTGATAATGAGGTTGAATCACCAAAAAATAGTCAACACCCAAATCTGTGTTCTCTCTCTCTCTCTCTCTCTCTCTCTCTCTCTGTGTGTGTGTGTGTGTGTGTGTGTGTGTGTGAGAGAGAGAGAGAGAGAGAGAGAGAAGTTTAGCCAGTGAAAATACCTGAGGCCAATACAATACAATTCTTTAGAGCTATTTTAAAAACATTAAATAAAAAAGATTATGGTCTTGATTTCTTTTCAAAATATATTCTAAGATGTCAGTGCAAATTCGTCTTTTTCTTTTCACTCTTACTACAATACTTTGTTTGTTTTTTAAATATACCATATGTCAAGAATCCAGGGATCATTAAACTTTGTAGGCAAGCTTTACCTTTATGAGGTACACTAGTATACCTAATCCTGAATTGTACCACACATCTTTTAAATTAAAAATAAATTTGGCATAACTTTTATAACAATGGTTAACATTTAATGAATCATTATGACTTTTGATATCTTACTACTGTTTGCTTTATTTTACTGATGAAAGCATAGATATGTACAAATTTGCCAAAGTCATTTGTAAATGACTGAGCCAGAATTCAATCCTAAACTATCTACAATTAGGGCAACCAATATGAATTCTCTTCTTTTTGTTGTATAGCGATATCACTAATTGAGATATGCAGATGTTTCCTCCTCAAAGAATATATCTTGGGCTTGTTTCCTTCCCTTAAATTTCTGAACATGAAACTTGTCTCCAGGAAAAAACACTTATTCCAATTCCTCACTCTCAAAGTTTCTTATAGAAGCCCAATATACATAATCTTCTAATTCAAATTTGGTCATGTACAGAGAGCAGTGACTGTCAAGAACTGGTTTCATTTGAGTGCACAACAACTTTGCTCATAACTATAAAAACATATTTACAGATTTTCCATAGTGCTCTTGTAAACAGAATCTAATATCCTATTGTCAAAAGGATTACATTTAGGGCTAATTTAGTTTAGAAAATTTTGTAAAGGGAAGCATTAGATATACAGGGGACTGGCAACTTTTTCGTTTTATTTATTTATTTATTTAGCCAAAGTCTCACTCTTTCACCCAGGCTGGAGTACAATGGCATGCTCACAGCCACCACCACCTCAACCTGCTGGGCTCAGGCAATTCTTCTACCTCAGCCTTCCAAGTAGCTGGAACTACTGGCATGTGCCACAATACCAAGATATATATATATTTTTAATTTATTGTAGAGATGAGGTCTCACGAAGTTGCCCAGGTTGGTCTCAAACCTGTGAGCTCAGGCAATCCTCTCACCTCAGCCTCCCAAAATGCTGAGATTATAGGTGTGAGCTACCGTGCCCAGCCAGCTGGCAACTTGTGTATATCCTTTCTCCTCTCCCTATCACAATATTAGATAAATAAATAGATATAAAGATAGATATGATACATAGGTAGATGATAGATAGACAGACAGATAGATACATAGATAGGTAGACAGATATGAGACATAGATGATCTGTTTCTCCAGCCAATTCTTTTTGTCTTTTCAGGTGATAATGTGACTAGCGATTTTTTATTTTCTTCTTTTTTGATATTTTTCTTAAATATTCTCTGACAAATGCACAAAATATGTGTAACTTTTAAGTCAGAAAAAATTTAAGTGACTTTAAGTGATTTTCTTATGTTTTTAAGTTCTATGTGCTGTTCTCTAATTAATAAAACCTGCTGCCATATCATTGTTTTCAAAAGACAATGTAAGTCCTTTTTACATTGGTCTCCGATGACAACACATTCTTTACCAAGTAAAATTTTGTCTTAGCTGTCTACCTTTTTTTACTCTTCATACTCTTGTCCTAGTCAGTCTCTGTGGTATAGCTTTCTACCATTTATGAATATGTTTAAATCTTGGTCTCTTTCAATCTGCCCTCTTCCTATCTCTCCAGCAAAACCATCTGGCATTAGATCAAGTTTAGCTCGCCAACACCTTCTTGTTTGAGAATTCTCCTACATACTTTGGCGATTTTTTTTTTATCTGATCTTACCCATCGTGAAATTTGAAAACATGGAATACTGCCAAATTTGTGGGATTTCTTTTCTAATTTCCACAATGGGAAGTCATATCTTCCTATTATAAAATTGATAGCCATTTGCTTGTAAAATGAATGACACTTTGATTTCTTCTTTTCCTTTTTTCTTTTCTTTTTTTGGTGGATATATGAAACCACTTCCTTTGAAATATAAATTTCTTGAAGACAGGGGCTTTATATTAATCGTCTATATAACCTACCTGCAACTAGGGCTAGCGCAAATCAACTAAGACTAGGTAAGTAATTCAATATATTTGCTACACAAGAATTCAATCTCAAATGAGATTTTTACTTAATCTGTTCAATAAAGCTAAATTATCATCGGTTAGGTCTATTTACTGAAACATAAGGAATAAGCTGCACAAAAAATGTAAAGGAAATATTATCTCATATTCACCATAATTGCTTTAAAAATATTTCTAAATTTCATGTTATACCTTTCCTTAGAGAGAAAATGCATTTTTTACTTAAGAAAATCTACTGTGACATATGCAGTTATAGATGATAAGAAATCAGATCTATATTTCTGAAATATAAACTTTAAAAGCAATTATGTTTTAAAACAAATAAGCTAAACCTCCCAAAATTACCTACCTAATAAAATGTGTAAGTCAGAATTGAGTCAGATTTTCAATATCCTTTCTTAATCTTCTTTAATAATAATTTTCGGCTAGACTTGATGACTCATGCCTGCAATTCCAGCGGTTTGGGAGGCTGAGACAGGACACTTGCTTGAGGCCAGGAGTTCAAAACCAGACCGGGCAACATATGAGACCTTACCTCTACAAAAAATTTTCTTAGATTTAAAATAATGATAATATTTTAACATAGTTTTTCTTTTATATTTGAACAGAAATCATTCTGATTCTTTAATAAAACATTTTAACTTCTTATTTTTATTCTTCTTACCCTATTATCCTTAATATTTTTGTCTAATTAGTGCTATTTTTCACAGTAATGTCACCAATGAGTCACTATACATTTAATTAGAAATAATATTTTCTGGAGCTGAAAAATGTGATTGAGGTTGAATGTATAGAATATAATACTGTAATTGGAACAAAAGCACTTCCTTGGACAGACAGGTTCTTCTTCAGGAGTTGTGTCAACTGGTTTGAGCTGGACTTACCATTCTTTGAGGCCGAGGTGATAACTTATAATATACAAGTATACAAGGACAAAGTACTTCTGACTGAGATCTCCGTCTTCCTTCTCTTATTAATGTCTTTTGAGGGTGACTTCAGTTACTCCTAGCAGAACTTCACTGTTCATTTGTAGAATGTTTATGGTTAAGAATAAGCTACACAGGCAAGATGGTCATGGGACAGGTCAGACTGTGAGAGTCTCCACAAAAGTGAGTATTCATAAAGACTCCCTCCATGAGTGGATGCATGCTGGTGGGTGAGTGAAAGTTCATCGGACGGGAGACTTGAGTTTATGCACCTGGGACTCTTATTTGGAGGTGACTGCAACCACCAACTACCCTGAGATTAAAGCCGCTGGCACACAGGATTATCTGATGATCCTGGGACTCTCCTGAGAAAACCCTGTTGAATACAGCTGATTCTCATCAGCTGGCACCCAGTCCATACCATCACCTGTGATAGAAAAGCAGCTGGAGCAACAGATCTATGGAGAGAGAAGATGGGGAAAACTGGAGTGGAGCCCCACCACCAGGGAATAAATGCCAAGTGGACCATTTTCTCTGTCCTGGGCCCACACAGAGACATGCATTGCCCCACCCAGTTCTACCCATCCTCCAACTTGGGAACTAGAAGTAATCTCATCTAACTGGGAGAGAAAGAAGCCTGTACCCCATGCTGGATCAGACACAGACACATCAGATCTGAATGGGAGATTTGACAGGCAGCAAGCTAGGTGAGTCCAGATCTGATTCACCTTCCTCCCACAGTAGGCCTGGGGCATCTGACCCACCCTAAGAGCAACCCTATCAGCCTGCACTGAGAGGGGAGGGGTTGGACAGTAGAGCTGAAAGGAATTTGGACTTACAGGAATTATCTCAGAGCGAGTTTTGGTGTGGGGTCTTTTTTTTTTTTTGTCTGTTTGCTCATTTTTTTGTTTGTTTTTGTTTCAGTTTCTTTATCTTTCTGATTTTATTATGTTTTCATACATTTTGTTTCTGTTATTTTATTTTATTTTAGACATTCTGCTTGTTTACTGGTATTTTTGAGGAAGAGTACATCAGAGGTGGAGTTTTTGTCAGTTTCTGTATTTGTATGATTGTGTGTATTTTTTTTTATATTTTCTGTCTTGTTTGTGTCTCTTTTCATTTATTAGTTGGTATGCCAGTTTGTTTTCCTTCTTATACTTCTCTCTCTCAACCTTCCTCTCATCCCCCTCTTTCCTTTTTTCTATTCTTTTTCTGTTTCTTACTTCATTTTTCTTTCAGGGGGCAAACCTAGATCCCCACTTCAGGGACAGATTGTAAGGCATTGGGAAGCAGGCTCCAGGAGGCCCACACATCTGTCAGCAGATACTGTGATCTACAGATAATTTCTGAATCACAGCTTCCCCCTCAATTAAATCTCAAAACTGCAAAAAGTACAGTCCACATCAGAAATGAACAAGGTCAGAGGATCCACATAAGAAGAACAGGAGATTGAGCAAACAGAAGTAAAAGCTACCCCTCATCCCTGAACAACAGAATTAAAGAAGAGGGGAAAAAAGAAAGGAGAAAAATCTACACAAATGAAGAAAAACCAAAAGAAGAATATGGATCTCACACAGATCCCTGGGAGGTCAGTCACTGAGAATACAGACTTTGGAACACAAAAAATGAAGAGCCCCCAAATAACTGGTCTCAAACCACAAACACAGATACCAGGGCATTAATAGAGAGAATAAATAGAATCAAGGAGAGACAAGAGGAAAGAATGAAGGAGTTGATAACTGAGATAACAGCAATAAAGAATACAGTGAATGAAATAAATAACACTCTGATAAGCATGGAAGGCAGAGTTAGCCAAGCAGAAGAAAGAATCTCAGAGCTTGAGAAACAAAATATGACACTTACCCAAACTGTCAAAAAGATAGAAAAGAAGCTTTAAAAGACAGAGCAAAACCTTCAAGAGATGAGTGATTATTTCAAGAGGTTGAATCTAAGATTCTTTGGACTTCCTGAGGCAGAAAGAGAGACAGAGACCACCCTGGAACAAAAATTCCATGAAATTATCTAAGAAAACTTCCCTCATCTCATCAGTGATGCGACCATTCAAACACAAGAGCTTAAGAGAACCCCTGAAATTCAAAAACTATGTAGACTAACTCCTAGACACATAGTAATTTGTCTACACAAAATAGGTATAAAAGTAAAAATCCTAAAGGCAGCAAAAGAAAAAGATCTTCCCCTACAGGGGGAGTCGATTAAGAATAGTAGCAGACTTATCCACAGAAACACTTCAGGTGAGGAGAGCTTGGAGTCCAATCTTCAAATTTTTCTAAGATAAACAATTGCAACCATAATTTACCTACCCAACTAAGCTAAGCTTCATCTGTGATGGAGAATTAAAATATTTTCCCAGACTTTCAATTCCTAAGAGTTTACACTACCTCAAGACCAGCTCTACAAGAAACACTTAAGAAAGTATTAAACACAGAAGAAAGAAAAAGAATAATGACAACACCTTTCACAGGAATGCAGGAAAAAGACTGAAAGCACACATGAATGAACCCCAAAATCAAAAGAAAGACAACAAACAAATAGCAACAACAACAAAAAAACTCTGTAAGAACTTCATGACAGGGATAAACTCTCATATTTCAATAATTAGCCTGAATGTGAATGGACTAAATGCACCACTGAAAAGACATAGAATGGCAAAATGGGTAAATATTATGAGGCAGCAATATATTGTCTCCATGAAACTCAATTCACCAGAAAGGACACTCACAGACTAAAAGAAGATGATGGGAAACAAAATTTCAGGTAAATGGAACACAAAAGAAAGCAGAAGCCACAATCCTATTATCAGATAAAATACCCTTCAAGCTATCAAAAATTAAAAAAGATATGAAAGGTCATTACATAATGATAAAAGGTTCAATCAATCAACAAGATATATTCACCCTAAACATATATGTGCCCAACATAAGAGTACCAACTTTCATAAAGCTGCTTTTAGGCAAACTTAAAAAAGATATTGATTCTAACACTATCATAGATGGAGACTTAAATACCCCATTCAATACCCTAGACAGATCATCAAGACAAAAAATTAACAAGGAGATCTGGAACCTCAATGTGATATTTGACCAAATGGACTTAATTGATACTTATAGAACACTCCACCCAACACCACGGAATGTAAATTCTACTCGTCACCACATGGAATATACTATAAGATAGACCACATTCTCAAACATAAGTCAAGCATAAACAAATTTCACAAAATTGAAATCCTGCCATGCACCTTCTCAGAAACAGTGGAATAAAATTAAACATCAACACCAACATAGTTCTGCCAAAATCCATAGAGACATGGACACTAAACAGCATACTAAACAACTACTAAACAACTCCTGTGTCAACATGGAAATAAAAACAGAGATTAAAAGATACCTGGAAACAACTGAAAATGAAGAAACACCTTACCAAAACCTCTAGAATGCCATGAAAGCAATACTAAGAGGGGAATCCATATCTCTACACAAACATGAAGAAAATGAAAAGATTACAAGTTAACAGCCTAACAAATCACCTAAGGGTGATTTGGAAAAGCAAGATCCCCAAACCATAATTTCAACCGAAGAATCCAGAGCAACAAAATAAAAGCCCAAATTCGGGACATAGAAGACAAAAAGAAAATACAAAAAAGTCAACAACACAAAAAGCTGATTTTTTGAAAGTATAAATAAGATTGATGGTCCCCTAGCTAGACTGACCAAGAAAAAGAGAGAAAAAGCCCCAAAAAACAAAAGCTGAAACACAAAAGATGAAGTCACAACTGACCCTGAAAAATACAAAAGATTATCAGAGACTACTATGGACAATTTTAGGGAAACAAATTTGAAAACTTAAAGGAAATGGCAGAATTTTTGACACCACACAACTTTCCCAAGCTGAAACAAGAAGAAATTGAGACCCTAAATAGATCAATAACAATCCAGGAAACTGACTATGTCATAAGAAATCTACTTACAAAAAAAAAGCCCCAGACCAGATGACTTTCCAGCAGAATTTTACAGAACATACAAGGAGGAACTGACACCAATCCTACTGAAAGTATTGCAGGCAATTGAGAAAGATGGCACCCTCCGCAAACTATTTTATGAAACTAACATCACATTGATACCCAAACCAGGTAAAGATCAAACAAAGAAGGAGAACTAAAGGCCAATCTCCTTGAAGAACATAGCTGCTAAAATTCTCAAGAATATCCTAGCAAATCAGATTCAACAACAAATTTCAAAAATCATCCACCATGACCACGTTGGCTTCATCCCCAGGTGCAAGACTGGTTCAACATTCAAAAGACCATAACATAATTAAATATTTCAACAGATGTTAAAACAAAAAGCATAATTATATCATTAGATGCAGAAAAAGCTTTTGATAAAATCCAACATCCCTTCTTGATAAAAACCCTCGAACATCTAGGCATAGATGGAACCTTCCTTAAAATAGTAAGAGCCATCTGTGAGAAACCCACAGCCAGCATACTGCTAAACAGACAGAAATAGGAACCATTTTCCCTGAGAATCAGAACAAGACAAGGATGCCCACTCTCACCCCTCCTTTTCAACATAGTTTTGGAAGTCCTAGCTAGAGCAATCAAACAGGAGAAGGAGATCAGGAATATCCAAATAGGGTAAGAGGGAGTTATTCCTCTTTGTATATGATATGATTCTATACCACAAAAACACGAGATAATCTGTCAAAAACCTCCTTGCACTGAGAAAAGACTTTGGAAAAAGTCTCAGGGCATAAAATCAATGTGCAAAAGATAGTTGCAGTTCTATACACCAACAACAAACAAACAGAAACTCAAATAAAAAGCACAATCCCATTCACAATAGCCAGAAATAAAATCAAATACCTTGGCATCTTCCTAACCAGAGATGTGAAAGACATTTACAATGAAAACTAGAAAGCACAGCTTGAAGAAATCAAAGATGACATAAACAAGTGGAAAAATATTCCATGCTCATGGATTGGAAGAATAAGGTGTCCATCCTACCCAAGGCAATCGACAGATTTAACGCAATAACCCATTAAAATTACCAGCAGCATTCTTCTTAGACGTGAAAATGACAATACAGGAATTCACATGGAAACGTGAACAACCACAAATCGCCAAAATGATCCTCAAGGAAAAAAAAAGCAGGAGGTATCACACTCTCAGACTTTAAACTCTATTATAAAGCTACAATAATCAAAACATCCTGGTATTGGTACAAGAACAGGCATATAGACCAGTGGAACAGGATACAGATTCCAGAAGTAAAACCTCAATTTTGCAACCAACTCATCTTGAACAAAGTCTCCACCACCAAACAGTGGGGAGAGGAGAACCTATTTAGAAAATGGTACTGGGAAAACTGGTTGACCACATGCAGAAGATTAAAACAAGATCCCTACCTATCACCATACACAAAAATAAACTCTAAATGTGTCAAAGACCTAAATGTAAAACCTCAAACTATAAGAACCTTAGGAAATGCAGGAGACACCCTTATGGAAATTGGAACTGGCAACCAATTCCTGATCAAAATCCCAAGTGCCCAGGCCATAAGAGATAAGATAGATAAGAGGGACTTCATCAAACTGACAAGCTTCTGCAAAGCAAAAGAAACCATCAAGTGAGGAGGGAGACAGCCCACAGACTGGGAAAAAATATTTGCCAACTTTATGTCTGACAAAGGCCTAACATTTAGGATCTACAAGGAACTCAAATGCACTGAAAAGAAAAAAAACAAACAGCCTCATTACAAAGTGGGCAAAAGATATGCATAGACAGTCCTCAAAAGAAGACATACAAGCAGCCAACAAATACATGAAAAAATGTTCAGCCTCACTGGTCATGCAAATTAAAACTACACTGAGATACCACCTAACTCTAGTCAGGATTGCCATCATCAAGAACTCAAAAAAACAGCAGATGCTGGAGAGGATGCGAGGAAAAGGGAACACTTCTACTTTATTGGTGGGAGTATAAACTAGTACAACCTCTGTGGAAAACAGTGTGGCGATTACTAAATCTGAAAATTGACCTTCCATATGACCTCTCAATTCCCTTACTGGTAATATACACTGAAGAAGGCTAATTACTCTATAAAAAAAGCTACCTGCACACCTATGTTTATTGCAGCATTGTTCACAGTAGCAAGAATATGGAACCAACTGTGCTGCCCATCAAAAGAGGACTGGATAAAAAAATGTGCACAACCATGCTGTCCATCGAAAGAGGACTGGATAAAAAAAATGTGGTACATATACACGATGGAATACTATGCAGCCATAAAAAAGAACAAAATCATGAATTTTGCAGCAACCTGGGTGGAGCTAGAGTCTATAATACTAAGTGACCTCTCACAGAAACAAAGATCTGAGTACCACATATTCTCACTCATATAGTGGACCTTGATCATCCAATGCACTACTATAAGAAAATGACTGACAGTGTTGGAAAACTATGGGGGGGGATGGGACTAATGGTAATAAACATCTGTCTAGAGACGGGGAGACACCAGTTATCAACAAGGGGGCCTGAATGAAGCATATTTGTATACCTAACCCTTAACTGTATCCCACAATATCAAAATAAAAAATATCGATTAAAAAAAATGTGGTACATATACACCATGGAACTTTGTTCATTCATAAAGAAGAACAAAATCATGAACTTCACGGCAACCTGGATGGACTTAGAGTCTATAATAATGAGTGATTTTTTCACAGAAACGTAGAACTCAGTACCACATGTTCTCAATCATAAGTGGATCTTGAACAATGATCATAATACTAGAAAAAAAGGAATGGCAGTAGCGGGAAACTGCTGGGAGGGGGGCAGGGAAGCAGGATTATGAGTAGTTGAAATCTTGCCTGGGGAAGGGGGGTCACACCTCATCAGGTACATCAAGTGTACCTGCATAATGAATATTTGTATACCTAACCCTGAATTGTACCCCACATCTTTAAAATAAAAAAAGAAAAGTTAAAAAAAGAAAAAGAAAAAAGAATAAGCCACACATTTGTAAAGGACACTTAGAATCAAAATTATTTGTTTTGTTTTGTTTTGGCTGTCTCAAAATATAGCTAGCTAGTCTCTGTATCTTTTGTTTTACTCAACATATTATAGTCAAAGAAAAAACACCTTGCTTAAACAATGAAGATAGAAAAAACATTAGACTGTGTTAGAAATCTTTGAGAAGACATAAAATATGCTAAGTTAAATAAGGATTTTTGTATTTGGAAGACAAAAAAGCACAGTTGGAAGAAAGAACCCAGCATTGCAGAGAGGACATCAAAAGCCACTCAAGTTTAGACTTGTTAATATTTTTAGAGGGCACAGTGAGTGATAACTTTTGTCCTGTCTGAATGCTGAACCAATTAAAAGAGAGAGAAAGGAGTCAAGTACAGACCACTTTTATAAAGTTAATATTGAAAACTATGATTTTTTTTTTTGCGTAGGTGGCATTGCCTATCAATGAATCCTAAAATTAGACAAATGTAAACGCTCAATTACAATCAGCGAAAAGCAAACACAGGACTTTCCAGGACTCTTTGTAAAATTAATAGTATGGATTAGTGAGGCAGAATCTCTGCTTCCTAGTGGTTCTTACCAACCTTGGGGAAACCTGTTGGGAGGAATGTTGCAGGGAACTGGGAAGATTTTTTTCCCCTAATTCATGAATTGCCTACTCATTTCACCCTGTTGGGTAAGAGAGGCATTATTGAGAGAGGACATAGTTAGAAGCTGGTTAGGTGGACAAGAGGGGGGGTCTTAGGGGACTTAACACCTGTATGAATGCCCCCTGCACAGCCTCCATTATATAACTGTTGACTGGAAATGTGGTTAACATGATGAACAACATCGTTTCAACCCAGGATGCACTGCTAAAAGGTACTTTTTGCTGCTTAAGCACAGGTGCGGTAGCTTAACTAAAATAACTAAATATCCTAACTTGACCTTGGCTTATTATAATATTATTAATATAGCATTAGATTTGAGGTTTTATCCCCCCTCCCCCCCGGGCTTTTCTGTGGTACTTATGGGTAATATTCAAGATGGAGTAACTTGGTCAAGGACCTGCACGTGCAATAAGAATTGGGTCTCAGGAAGTAAGGGGCGGATGAGATGAAAATGAAAGAAATGCCCCCAGAGAAGATAAAAGTTCTCATAATGAGAAAGAATAGGCTCCTCTTCCCTTATTCCCTATAGCCCTTGTTGGAACATAGAACCCTGCAAAAATGGGCGAGGTCGAGGGAGAGGGGGAAAGAAAGAGGCTGCTATTTATGTAACTCTTGGGTGTTGTTCTTGAATTGAAAATTTGAAATACATAATGAAAAGAAACACATAACCATAAAATTAAGTAAACAAAATAAAGAAAAATGAAACAGAAGCCATACGATCCAAAAGTTTCAAAGAAAGTCTTCTCTTCCTATAAAAGAAAAAAAGGTGATCAGGTGCTTCAGACCTTGCAAGAACTCTGTGGTCTTAACTCCAGCAAGGATGAGTTATGTCTGTTACACAGCTTGCACATAACGGGAAACTGAAGAATATTAAATGGATGAATGAGCATATCCTGGGACTGTATGTTTCTCCAAGGCTTTGAATCAGCAAAAATCATAATGCATGTTAAGTTAACTAAAATGCAATTATGTGTGCTCAGTGCAATGAAAAGGCACCTAGATTTTTATTTCTATTACTTTAATTTACCAAGTATTTGTAAAATTCCTGTCACATTCGAGGTTCAATGTTAAGTATTGAAAGAGATATTATTATTAGCAAGACATAGTGCTCCATCCCCCACAAAAAAGGACTTTATGAATTATAGGAATATAATAAAATAATATAAGAACTATTTATAAAAAGTAAATGACAAAGAAGTATTTTAAAGAAGATGGGATTTCAAAACCAAAAAAGTAAAAGAAAAATGCTTATATTTGCATTTTATTTTATCTAGCTTTTCATGTGGGGTTAGAATAAAAATGGGTAAATATATTATCTTTTTAAAAATGAGTTATTTCTGCTTATTAGTAAAATGTCCATTAAAATGAATTAAAGTAGGTCTAAAAGCTGTGACTTAAGAGCAGTGTACCATAGTGTTATAGCAAACAGAATACAATTCATCTGCACTCCTAAAGTATGAGTAAATTATGTTACTTGATAAATATGTGCTTCTATTTTCAAATGCATGTAGTTAAACAAAATTTCCTTCAAGAGCATTACTCAGGTAGGAGTATCTTTATTATCCATTTTATCAGTGATCTAATACTAAGTGGACTACTATTAAAGGAGCCTCTTTACAGTCATTTGACAAAAAACATAAGCCCTGATTCACATATATAATGGAAAGCTCCACCATTATTGGTAATTTTCTTATAGATATTCATGAAGATACTAAATCCAAAGGATATTTTCAGTTCTCATATCCCTTTATGTCTACATTGAATATTGTAGAGTATACCTGCTTGACTGAAAAGTAATGGTTTTCCTGTCATGTTCACACCATGCTTTCCTGTGTTTCCTCCTAACAGGCTGATCATGTGCCTCCATTGCTATCTCATCTCCTTCTACCTGGCCTTTCCCTACTGGTGTTTTTCAACCTTGGTCCTAGACCTACTGTGTTCTTTTTATCACAGTAGGTGCTCTCTCTGGAAAAACGTACCCATACTCATGACTCCAATTATCCTCTGTAATCTTGATCTGTCTTCTGAGTTCATATACTGTTGTCCCTCTGTATACCTGAGGGATTGACTCCAGGACCCCCACAGATAACCAAATCCAGGGATACTCAAGTCCTGTATATAAAAATGGCATAGTATTTGCTTATAATCTCTGCAGATCCTACCATGTACTTTAAGTCATCTCCAGTTAACTTGTAATATATAATACAATGCCTATATAACACTTAATTCACATGAGTTCAATATAGTACTCAGTACCCAGCACTTCAAATTTGGCTTTTGGAACTTCGAAGAATTTTTTTTTCCTAATACTATATTTTCTACCAGTAGTTGGTTGACACTGCAGATGTAGAACATATAGATATGAATATATATTATTACCTGCTTATTTGAAATACCATTTGTAAATTCCAAAATAAGTTTAAACCCAACATGTCCAAAATTAAATGCATAGTATTTCAAACTAACTTGATTTTTTTCCCCAGTAATTTATATCTCAATGAATGACTCTTTTACCCATATAGTTGCTTAAGTCAAAAACCTAAGAGTCATGCTTGATTGTCTCTCTGCATTATCTGTGATATGAGATTAATCAGTATGACCTTATAAAATCTTATTCTCCCCAAAATAGCATGAAATTAAAAGTAGTTATTCAAAAAGTAAGCGAAAATAAGGGTATGACATAGGACACTGCAGGAGAAATGACTGCCTACTAAATGTCAGTGAGAACAACATACACGTTCTTCCCTGATTATTATTCAATTTTTAAAAATACCTATTTGTAACAAAGTTTAGATAGAGTCAAACATACGTGGCTTTCAGAAAAGAAATATCTCCCCAACTACATTTAAGATTTCTCTGGAAAAATGGCATAATACTTATTGAGATGTGCCTTTAAAAATAGACATTGTTTCTCTCAATACCAATGGATAGGTCTGCTATGAATCATCACTTATTATCGAAAATACATTTGGACACTAGTGTTCAGATGCTCTTCTAACTTCAGCTTTTCCACAAACAGGGTGGTTGTACCAGCTCTGGGAACAAATTAAAAGGTTTTAGCTTGTTTGTGTTCTTTTCCAGAGAACAGGCTTCTGAAAAAGATATATTGTCAATTCTTTGTAAACTACAGGGTAATGCATCTGGAGTAACTATTCTGGTACTTTTAGAATTAGCTGGGCAAGCCTTGTTGCTGCCTTAAGAGATTTTTAATTATATAGTTTATTGCAGTAATTGCTTTATTTTATAGTGCACTTACTTCCTGTAAGTGCACTTTGTGTTTGTGGCAACTGTTGTTCCTTTAATTATAAGGTTAAGTATCATATAATTACAGGGTAAATACAGTTATTTCTGTCCTGTGTGCCAAGTGTTTAGGTAACTTGGTATTTGTACAAAGGAAATAAATGGTGCTTAGAAGTCTTTCTTTTGATTCTCATATAAAATAGGCTTCAATACAAAATTTGGTCATGTATTATATTATTTTTCCTTTTAAATCTCTAGCAAGTGCCAGACCAAAGTATACTTTTATGAAAAAAGTTACATTATAATGAGAACTAATGTCATAGGCTTTTTTTATACTGTTAGAAAAACTTACTTTCATAAGTATCAAGGAAAATGTATATTATGGTGCCTTTAATTTAATGTTTCCCAAGTTTAAGTTTTATCTTTTGTCATTGCTGTGATCTCTTCACTTAAATCCAATACATGTATCTGAAAAGCAGAAAAAAAACAAAGCCATAATTTTGCGTATATTCCAGTATTAATAAGTTCACAAATTAAAGCACAAAACTGAAAACAATGTTCACATTCATTTCAGCTTCTTTACCTGTTACATAATTATTAGTTTTTTTGTTTTTTTGTATGTTGAAAATTTTCAACTTTGCATCAACTTTTACAATAATTCTAAAATTTAAAATATTTTTAAAAATTGTTTTTTTTTTACTTCTGTATTTCCTCATTAGTCATTTTTAATAACTAAATAGATGTGACTTATTAGTCAATTCATTCTATAAACACTTATTTGTTGCTTACTATGCTCCAGGAGCAGAAATTGCTGCATCCAGCATGCTCATTATTTTGTATGAGAGGTAAACAAATAAACTCATAATGTTGATTAGTATTAAACATTACCCTACCCAATATTGCTACATAGAAGGACCATAAGTTGCACAGAGGAAAGAGATATAAATTATAATGACAGCAGATGAAAGTAGGACCCAGGAGGGAAAGAATTAGTCTCAAAAGATTAAAGGTGTCCTTTACATGGCAAGATAGATTTTCAAAGATAATATGTATTTGCCTATGATTTTAGAAATTACAACAGTTACCATCAGCAATTTAAGCTAGATAGAAAAAAAAATAATACTTCTATTTGTAGCAGGATAATAGCCACATGATTTTATCAAACCAAAGATTCTAATGGTTTAGAGGTAATCGTTTATATTATTAATAAATAATAAAATCATTTACTGGTGAAACCAATTATAAATAAAATTTTCTATTGATCAAAGACTGTAACCCGAATAGAAGTAGAATGAATTGGTCTGAATTGGTAACTAAAGGATGCGAATGTGTGGAAGTACTGATGGTTAAAGGAACTTTCTTCCATAAGACCGGAGCCAAAATGGGCTGATCCTAACACGTTATTCTTTAGCACATATGTGAATCTACTGCTTCCAAATAAGGAAGACAAGCCATCCCTGTGGCCCAGCAAGCCTCACATAGTGTAGAAAACTAGGCTCACTGGTGATTTCATGTTGGGTATAGAGTTGCACTGTGTTATGAAAGCATTATAGTAAATGCCCTACAATTTAAGGTATTGGCTAATATCTAATGTAAATTGGAATAGAAAAAAATCCTCCATATTTCATTCTATAACCACCTATTTGTGTTTATAGAATGTATTACTCCATAGAACATTGAAAAAAAAACATCCATAATTTGCCTTGGATTATTTTTCTTCTTGTGCTTCTCATAGTAATTGCTACATTACCAGGTTCATAGTGAATTTGAGCCTATTAGTGTCAACTAATGATTCAGAAATCTGATCTCTTAGATAACTCCTTTGTAGTTCTTATTGTCATTCCTTTTAAGTCATAATTAGAAGAGCAATATCGTCCGGTATAGATTAGAATTGGAATGAATTTACTGAAGCAAGGTGGTCAGAAGAAATGCTTTACTTTTTGGATCACCTCCTAACATGTGGCATGGATGAGGGGTTGCCAGAAAACAATTGTGGAAGGTTATCCTGATGCCAAAGCATTTAAATCAAGAGATAAGACAGCAAGAGAAAGCTACTCTACAAAAGATCATGTCAGCTACACACTAGAGGAGATTTGTCTTTGCCCAACATGGAGAAAATACTTTTGACTCTTTTTCAGGAAAATGATTCCAGGTAAAACTAAACATATCTTTTAAAATAAAAGACTGTTATGGAGTTTTTCTCATGTCTTAATATTGTAATCATATATTACTTCTAAAAAATACAGTATTTTTATTTAAATTATAGCAAGGAGTAGTTTTTTAATCTAAGTCACAAAATTATAGTGTAAAATGGCTAAAAATAAATTAATTTGTAAAAAAAACCCATATGATTTTCTACTTATCAACATTTCAGAACTAAGATACATGACTCTTTACTTTATACATATATCAGTTTAAGTTTTATTTTATGCTCATTTTAATGGAAAATGGAATATTACAAAAAGAAGAGAAGGGGAAAGTAAAGGAACAGATGACTAGGTAATTTCTGCAGTAACCATGTTAATGGGAAATTAATCTCCTCTTTTCTTGACTGTGTAATAGGACTGAATGTTAGAACTAAGGTATAGCCTCTACAGATCTTACTTATCAAATGATAATTTATATACCTTGATTTTAAATTTTCAAGCTTTCTAAATAAAGTTTATTTATTTAAATAAAGTTATTTAGGAGGTTTCATAGAAACCTCCTAAACAATTGTGTAAGATTAAGGTTATAACTTGAGTCTAACAAGTTTACTTTAATAAAATTACTGCATATATTTTCTAAAATTTCTATTAATTATGAAATTTTATTTATAATTCTTCAAGTAATCTCTTAAGAAAGGATCATAAGAATATATACCATAACTAGAGTTTGTATAAAAATCAGAACTATTATAAGTTAATTTTTAGTTGTATTTTCTTAATTTTATTTTCCAATTAAAACTAATTTTATACAGTTTGAATACTTCTTTGATAACCAATGCTCCAAAAAATCTATATATGCACATACACACACTATTAGAAAACATCTTGTTCAAAAATAAGAGACTTAAGCATGGCTCACAAATTTTTGCTCATTTCATTCGTCCAAGCAACTCCTTTCCATTGCATAATCACAACAGCCTATATTTCATTATTGCTAAAGAATTATGTTTAGCTATAACCTGGCCCTTAAGCAGACATAAATAATGTCCATTGTCTTCTTTAACTGTTAATTATATATTCCCAAAATTGTTGCTGGTTTCTAACTGTGCTAGTTACTATAATATTTAATTTTGAGAACAATAGGTAACCACATGTTTTGCATGATAAAGAGAATTTGAATATTTGAAACAAAATTTCCTCAGTGTATTTTGGAAATATGAATTCTATATCCTTAAGCACAATGTTTGGTTCTTGATATAGAGGAATCTGAAGATCATGGATTTATCTGGGCAACTGCCAGCACTGTTTAATTGTTTTTCAAATCTTTTCAGTGTCACCAATCTTAACGCCGCATAAAAACTTTGATATGAAGAATTGCCCTAAAAGATATACTCTAATCATATATTCATTTTCATGTTCACATTATTCCACATCAAATCTCGTATTAACTCATTTTGGGGGAGCATAGATATACAATAATATTTCTTTCTTGGAAGATGAAATTTAAAAAGGTAACTTAAATTGGATAAACATAAATTGTAGGGTTTTTTTTTCACTCCTAAAGCAAAGTAACTCAGAACAATCCCAAAGTCTCATTTTGCTTCCTCTGTCTTTTAATTCTGATGATATCAGGGAGGAGATACATATTAGAAAGCTGATTTGTCTTTAGCACCTTTTTTTAATTTGCTAAACTCTCCTTTAACAAAGAGCTGTGTTTCTAGCCCAAGGCCATTTATATGACTATACCATTTAAGAGAATGCAGCAAATGGGGCTGAAGCAATCCACAGGAGCATCAATCAACCTAACATATGTCATGATGATAATAAATACTGATCACTGGGAATCTTGAGTCCACAAACCCAGAGGGTCTCTTGTATTTCATTTGGACATTGTGGTTGCACTGTCCTTTTCATCTTAATTTCCTAGGCAAACATGATCTTAGCATCAGTAATTTGTATGAAGCTCACAAGAGGCAGATATTCTTATTTCATAGATGTATTCTCATGGTTCCATACGTATTCCTTAGAAAATCTGTATACTTTTCTGCTGTGACAACTTAACTGGATGCATGCAATTTTTCTACTTTATGGCAGCAAGTATAGAAAAGAGGCCATAAAAGTAGCCCCTTATATAGATAGCTTTCTTTCTCCCCCCTATTTCTTGTGAAAATATAATCCTTGTCTTTAATACTTTCCCAAACAGCAAATGGAATTTTCTTGAAACACTTAACAGGCTTGTGCCTCCACGTCTTCTTATTACATCAGAGGTATGTCATTCATAGCACATCTCTTTGTAGCAATAAGTGGTACAGTTTGCTTTTGTCCCCTTCAAAATTCATCTATTGGAAACTTGATACTCAATGCAATGGTGTGGGGAAATGAGGACTTTAGAAAGGTGTTTCGGTCACGAGGGTGGAGTCCTCATGAATGGATTAATGCTGTTATCAAAAGAGTGTGTGGGACTGAATTGATGCTCTCTTTAAGTTTCTGCCATGTGAGGACATCATGTTTGTTCTCCTTTGGCCTTTCTCCTTTCCCTGTGTGAGAACGTAGAAAGGAGGCCCACACCAGATGCTGGCACCTCGATCTTGGATTTTCCAGCCTCTAGAACTGTGAGAGAATAAATTTATGCTATTTATAAATTATCCAGTTTCAGGTATTTTATTTAACAGCAGAAATGGACGAAGACAACAAAACAGGACACTTCTCTCCTTTCTCATAGCTTGAACAACCATACACTAAAAAAGTTCCTTGGCAGCAGTGGGAGGTGCAGGAAAAGGAGGAAGAAAAGGAAGAATCTCAGGAAACTTTGTTAATTCAGTGATAATTTGCTTCCTACTGAGTCTTTCTGGTTGATATACAATTTCTGGATACACTAATTACATAGATGTTTAAGTGGTTGATTTATTAGCATTCATCATCATAAAATTCACCTAGTTAATTGTGTGTTTGAAACAGTTATTAAATAAATATTAACAGCAGCAGCAATAATAGTTTCAATACAGTTTTTATTTTGGAATAATTTAACATTTAGAGAAAATTTACAAATACAGGAAATAATTTTCATACATACTTCATTCAGCTTCCTCTAATGTTAACATCTTATATAATCATGATATGATTATCAAATTTAAAAATTTGTGTTCAGGACTTTAAACACTTTACTTATTACCATAAAAAGTGAATGAGTAACTGAGAATACATTTGATATACTTGACTGGAAGATTTAATATTATTATAATGATGATGCCATTTCTTCTCAAATTAATACTTTACATTTTGTATAATCCTATAAAATATCATTAAGATTTTTTTACAATGTGACAAAGGGTCTTAAGTTTTTTTTAGAAAAGTAAAGTAATAGTATAAATTTATCTTATTAAATATTAAAATATGTTACTTATTTAAAATAACCTGGTGTTGACATAATAATAGAGAACATAAATGCATCAGAAGAGAAACTTCAGAACTAGAGTTTGGTAAATATAAAAATATAAATGTTCTTGTTCAAATATGTAGAAAATAATGAATTATTTGATAAAAGTTTTTAATAAAAATGATCACAGTATTATTTTGATTTTGAGAACCATAAATTAAAAAGTTCTTGACATATAAGATGATTAAACAGAATAAGAGTACTAAAAATATGTATACATAATCTTGTTGTGAGAAAACTGTCAAAATGTTACATCCAAAGACAAAATTATTTATTTAAATATCAATTTGTTTACTTGTATCCTTAATATATTTCCATATGGAAAAGGAAATAAAATTATATTTCAAACATATTAAATTTTCAGATGGAAATATTAAGAAATTCAAAAGTAGATTTTAAAATCCAAAAATAAAGCTAATATCCTTAAACTCAAAATAAAAACAAAATATTCCCTATGCAGAAGATATAAAATAGTCAATAAAAATAGGAATAAATATACTGATTAAGAAAGACATGCAAATTTCATGGAGATATTATATATTAGCAATCTGGAAAATATTTAACTACATAATGACAGCACTCATGATCGTCTTGAAACAAAGAGTTTGTAAAAAGTCAATTCATAGAATTAATAAAACCATTCTATTAATCCATTTGGCTTTATCTATCTATCTAGATATAAATAGTAGATATAGATAGCTGTAGATACTCTTAAAAATTCTGCTATTCTATTTTTTTAATAACTGATTCCCAGGAAGCAGTAAAATATAAGGATGGATATTTAACCACAAATATAGTTATCCTTGCATCCCATAATTCATAAATTATGAAGTAATCTAAAGATCTTTCGTTTGAGAGTGATTAAGAAAATTTTGTTTCATTCACATGTTGAAATACTAAAGATTAATAAAAATTATTTTGAAGAAATATGTTTATTGATTTGGGAAATGTTCGTGATATATTAAGTAAGAAAGCTTACCGTAAAACACAACTGTATGGAATATAAACATAGAAAACATCTGGCTATATATAAATCAACATATAATTTTAGTAGTTAATGACTTTAGTCATAATGACTCATTTTCTTGATGTTGCTTATTGATATTATTTGTTTATTATTATGCATGTTTATTTTAAGTTAAAAATAGAAGAAATAAAAAATTATCTCTATGCTAATCAGGAAAATTAAATAAGACAGTTTTCTTTGTACTAGAAATCACCACTGTGGCTACTAGTAGTCTTTTCTCAAAGCAATGGTACGAAAGGGTTCTGAAAATTTACAGGAAATAAGAATATGCTCCATCATTAATATAATTGAGGTAAATTAAAAAGTCAGATAAGGCCCTAAGGTCACATAGGGATTTTAATGGAGCATACATTTGATTCAATAGAAATGTTATAGACAAAACATTTGCATCAATGAACTGCACATGAATTAAAGATAAGTGAATCAAAAGCCTTAATGTACTGATTTGGAGTCACAAAATCTGTATAATTGTTAAATATTTCACTAATTTACCAAATGGTTCCTACTTCATGTCTTTTTCTATTTGCAAATTAGAGGTATTACAATATACAGTCTGTGTATCACACAAAATGTTAAGCTAATAGTTACAGATCTTTGAACAAAGTGCATATAAATAGAAAACATATTTTATAAGAATAAGGTTTTTACAACAGAAAAATTTTAAATAGCACTGAGTTTCAAATGCACTTGTTTTAATAATACTAATAGTACACATAATATAGCATTGTGTAATTAAAAGTGTTTTAACATGTTATTTCATTTAAAATTCACATTAATTTTGTGAAATAGATAAGTAAACTGTAACCTATTTTTGGAAAATTGAAATACTGAGACACTAAGATGGGAAGTATAATTAGATAATCATGTCAGTTATTGACATACCTTTTAGACATATCTTCACAAAAAGATAGTCAAGCATGAAGAAATATTGATATTATTGCATGTAAACATCAGTTGAGTGAACTAAGGAAATCTATCTCATAGGAGAGACAATGCTGGATATAGATGAGAGCTGGTTTCAGATGTTACCATACTGGTTTGAATAACAGGGAATCTCAGATATATTTTGTTGGGTGTTGAATCAAAAGAAACCTAGATTTTTCAGTTTGATTATGTCACCTTGTAATTCAGAGACCTGAGGAGTGTTGGGTTCTACATCCTTAAAATGAACATGTTGATACTTGCATCAATCTTTTTGGGTAAAATGTGGATTTGATTCAGAACTTGAGAAAGGAATATTGAAGATCTTCATTTTGATTAGAGAATGTTTTGAAACAATAGGAGCCAAATTACCAAAATCAAACTCGCCAACCATATTGTGAGGATAATATTTTAAAAAGTAATTGCAGTCATTGAGACAATGCCTGCCATGTACTAGGTACGCCAAACATTTAGTTAATATTAGCATCATTATGTTGACTTTGATATCCTAGGGAGTCGCCACATCTTTGATCACTGAATTAGAGTTTGATAAGTTGGTTATTGTTTCAAAGCCTGTTTCTCAGATTGAGTCAAACACACCAGTTCTCAGATGGCTGATTATCTTCTGGGTGCCTCAGTTTGAGAATAATTATTAAGTGTTCCGTGTAACTTAGAATTTCCACCTTTATCTCCAAGTATTTCATGCTGTATTTTCCCTTTGGGATTGGATAATTCTCATGTTACTTCTAAAATGTAAGCATTCTCAATGGTTAAGACTAAGATAAATTTGGAAATGGGGCTGCAATCTTTAGAATTTCTAAGAACTGGTGAGGATTCACCTGTAACCTGTATATGACTCTATTATAAGGTTTACTAGCAATTCTATGCCACAGAATAAATGAATAATAAATGTTAACTATTATTACTTTCTAAATTGGCCACAATGGTAGACCATGAGCCTAATACCACTTGAAAACTTTAAGGTCATATTGTTTGAGCATCGATTCCAGAGTTCTCTTGATTGAGCTTTGATGTCTTCTCAGTTTGATTCTGGATAGCTTTGAATACCTGTTGGCCAGTTGGCTAAGCAGTAGAAATCTTACTGAGAGAAGCTTTCTAAATTTCATTTCATTCAAATTAGATTCACATTGTATTGACCTTACATTTTTAGCACTGTGCAAAGGAGAGTAAGTAGAGTTTAGTAGTTACACCATTATGCATAAACAATATTAAGAAAGGAAAGGAAAGAGACTAGAAGAAAAGAATGAGAAATAGAAAGGGCAGACACCTGATTCAGTGACTATGGTGAAATTCTCAAGTATTGCAGTGCTTTAGTTGAAAATGATAGAGTACAGGAGACATGTGGACTAGCTCCCTTGGGTATAGGGATGGGAATAAGACTCATACAACTTAGAACAGCTAATGATTACATAAGCCAAACTGCATATGTGACATATTTCTTCCCAGCTCTGCATTTTGTTTGTTATACTATCCAAAATATGTAACAAATATTATATATTATAAAGGACACAGGAAGAAATATAAAACTGGTGACAAAAATTCTTCAAAGTATTTCTATTTTAAGAGTAAGTACAGGCTTCCTTTAGTTTATACAGCAATTCATTGTTTGAAATTCAGAATGTTTCCCCCCGAAAGATTGTTTTAATTATGGTCATGTTATACAACAGTCACCAGATATCTATAATGCAAAGTACAACCGTAGAGTGCAGTTGAAAGTGCTATTTTATTTTATTTTTTTATTTTTTGAGTTGGAGTCTCACTCTGTCACCCAGACTGGAGTGCAGTGGCCGCTCCCGACCACTGCAGCCTCCACCTGCTGGGCTCCGGCGATCCTTCCGCCTCAGCCTTCCAAGTAGCCGTAATTTCAGGCATGCGCTATCATGCCCGGCTGGTTTTTTATTTATTTTAGAGATGAGGTCTCGCTGCCCAGGCGGGTCTCGAACCCGCGGGCTCAGGCAATCCACTCACCTCAGCCTCTCAAAGGCGCGGGATTACAGGCTGAGCCACCGAGCCTGGCTGCTTTCTTGTTTTTGTAAAGTTCATTCACTTCTCTGGTTGGGAAGATGCCAAAGTATTTTTTTTTTGTTGGTTTTTTTTGTGGCTATTGTGAATGAGATTGTACTTTTTATTTGGGTTTCTATGTTTTTTGTTGGTGTATAGAACTGTGAATATCTTTTGCACATTTATTTTATACCCTGAGACTTTGCCAAAGTCTTTTATCAGTGCAAGGCAGTTTTTGACAGATTCTCTTGGATTTTTGAGGTACAAAATCATGTCATCTGCAAAGAGGGATAACTTAACTTCTTTTTCTATTTGGATACCCTGATTTCCTTCTCTTGTCTGATTACTCTAGCTAGGATTTCCAATATTATGTTGAAAAACAGGGGTGAGAGTGGGCATCCTTGTCTTGTTCCAGTTTTCAGGGGAAATGATTACAGTTTCTGTTTGTTTAATAATATATTGGCTGTGAGTTTCTCGTAGATGACTCTTACTATTTTGAGGTGTGTTCCATCTAAGTCTAGAAGTTTGAGGTTCTTTTTTGTTGTTGTTGTTTTAATCATGAAAGGGTGTTTTATTTCATTGAAAGCTTTTTCCACATTTAATGATATAATCATGTGGGTTTTTGTTTTTACATCTGTTGATGTATTTAATTATGCTTATGGTCTTGTGTATGTTGACCCAGTCCTACATCCCAGGGATGAAGCCTGCTTTGTCATGGGATGATTTTTGAGGTATGTTGGATCCAGTTTGCTAAAATGCTGTTGAGAATTTTAGTATTTATGTTCATCAAGGATATTGGCCTGTAGTTCTCTTTCTTTGTTGGATCTTTACCTGGTTTGAGTCTCAATGTGATGTTAGCTTCAGAAGATGATTTGAGGAATGCTCCATCTTTCCCAATTGTCTGGAATACTTTCAATAGGATTGGTATCAATGCCTCCTTTTTTTTTTTATAGAATTCTATTGAAAAGCCACGTGGTCCAAAGACTTTTTTGTAAGTAGTGTTCTTATGACATAGTCAATTTCCTAGTTTGTTATTGATCTATTTAGGTGTCTCAATTTCTTCTTATTTCAACCTTGGGAGGTATGTGATGTCAGAGAATCCTCCATTTCATTTAAGGTTTCATGTTTGTTTCTATACAAGTGTACATAGTAATCTCTGAAAATCTTTTGTATTTCTTTGGGATCAGTTGTGACTTGATCTTTTTCATTTCTAACTATGTTTCTTTGGGCTTTTTCTCCTTTTTTCTTGGTCAGTCTAGCCAGGGGACCATCAGTCTTGTTAATCCTTTAAAAGAACCAGCTTTTGATTTTGCTGATTGTTTTGTATTATGTTTTTGTGTTCTATGTCCTGCATTATATTTAGTGGATATAGAAATGCAAATTAAATATGCAAAGATCAGCATGAGGAAATTATTTGGAAGGTTGGAATTGCCATCGGCAATGGTGGGACCAGAATCTATGCATATCTAAAACTCAGGTAACTGTACCTAAAATGTGAATTTATTTTATTTGTTTTAAAGTTTTAATTATAATAAATGAATGAATAAATTAAAAAGTTAAATTCCAGACAAAATATTGTGGTACAGAAATGAACAATCATTTGAAGAAACTAGTCTACAGAAACAGAACAAAATATTCATGGGAACTGAATACACAATAAAGATGAGTTTTCAAATAAAAGAGGTAAGATGGATGGATGGTTGAATGAATGATGTTGTAACAACTGAATAACAATGTGGGGGAATAGATTACAAATCTAACATAAAAATAAATTCCATCTAAATTTAATTTCTGAATAAAAAATAATTCTAGAATAATATATTATTAAGGAAAAGAATAATATTTCTATACTATTAAGTTCTGACACCAAAGGCAGAATTCATAAAGCAAAAACTTAAACTAACAAATTTAAACATATAAAAAGACAAATGATGATATGGGGAAAAAATATATCAACATGTAGAGAGTATTCGTTTTCGCTGCCAGCCTGGAATTTGTTATTCTTCTTTTGGTAAAAAGTAACTTGTATTTATTTTAAAAATATACTTTACTCAGCTGTCAGCCTTAATGTTTTAGGGCATGTGGGCAACATTATTCCTTTTTTCCAACTTCAAGGAGAAGTGGATCTATCAAATTGGGAATAATTCCCAAAATTTATTCAGAAGTTATTTGATCCTGGGGTGGGGGGAATGAATTTTTTCCTCTAGAATGGGTAAACAGGTAAACCTAAGGCTGTTGTTACCATAAAACCTCATGGGAACATGAGAAGACTATGCATGAGGATATCGACAAGAGTTGGGACGCCAGTGGGTCATATCATTTGGCGCTAGGATGTAGACATATTTGAGATCGTCTCTGAACTTGTCAATTATATGGACCAATATAATCCTTGTCTTTTTTTAAAGCTACTTTGAATTATATTTCATTTTAGTTACAATTGAGAAATATTCACAACTCACACACATATTAAATATAAAGTTAAATATTCATCTTTAAAAAAGTGTTTCCAAATGAATTAGAAAATAACGAGCAAAAGGTATATTGAAAAGTTAATTCAATCAAGTACAAATAGTCACTTTAGTAAGGATACAAAAGTAACTTACAATTGTGATTTTTCTTTTTGCATTGCTTTATTTTTTGGCCTTCAGTACTAACAAGAATAGAAAAGAATGTTTAAGTGCAGAGTTGGAGAAAGTTTAGGAAAATAATTTCCTATTTTGTTCCTACAAACAAATTAATACACCCTTTCTCAAGTGTAATTTTTAAAACATGGACCAAAATTTTAAATGTTCTTAGAATTTACCCAAAGGGAATATATGTTTATGACTGTAAAATTGTATATACAGATGTGACTGTCTGATATTTCATAATAGTATGAAATTTGTGAGCACTCTAAAAATGTATTGCAGTATAGCACATTGTTAAAACTGAAATATAAAGAACCATTACAAATAGCCACCATTATCTAATATAGAGAGAAGACGAATTAATTTAATGAATAACAGGTACTGTATGTTCACCTAGTAGCTAAATGTGGATTTGTATGTGCATTTTCATGAATGGCTTCCCATTCACACAAGAATTATCAATTATCATGGCCAGTAAGAAAAAAGAAATATCAGCAAGAATGGAGAAACAGGCAACTGGAAAAATGGCAACAAAAACCAAAAAGATCCTTTGTGTATGACTATTATTTTATAGCTTTTAATGATATATGCCTTAAGAAAGAAGAGGAAGTCTTACTATCATGTTCACTGGGAAAACCAAACCTAGGAAAACACAGGACAAACATATGGTTGATATTCTGTGATTGAGCATCCCCCCTTGATTATTTTTCTCTCAGGATTTACACGGTTTTTATCCCAAAGCCAAATTCTTCTACAATGTAAGTTATTCAGATGTGGAACATGCTGTATTGTCAGAGTATGACACTGCAGTGCACATTGAAGTTAATCTCTAGAGGAAAGAGAACAGATAATAGACAATTTCCAGAGCTTACCTTTTCCACTAGATTACTAATATTCTTCCTTAGCTCAGTAACTTTTATCCTTCAATCCTCCATTTCTCTACTGTTGAACTCAGGAAAAGATAGTCTGACTTGCAGGCAAAGACTGATAGGATCTATACTTTTCTGACAAGATATATAAGTTCTAATGAAAGAAAAAAATAATAAAATACCTATCTTATATATTTGCTTTAAAAGCAATACACCAAGCCTATCAAATGTCACTTTCCTTCTTCTATCCTCTGGACTACAAAATCTCTTCCTGAGGCTTTTGTTTTTACATCGTAAATAGATATAAAAAATAGTCAAATATTGATTTACAAGAAATATAAAAATGTCCTTTGGACATTATTATGTTACCAGAAGAAAACAAATGTGAAGCATGGGGAGAGGTGTTGTGTGTGTGTGTGTGTGTGTGTGTGTGTGTGTGTGTGTGTGTGTATTTACATATGCATGTATATATATATATATATATATATATATATTTGGGTCAAATTCATATTTATGTATATTTATTTTTATATTTATTTATATTTATACATTTGTCATTTTTTTAAGAATTTGTGTTCTTTTCTCAAAGTGTTTGAAGTTGGGATGATTGTGGTCAACATGGTCATGTACAGTCCAGTCGATTCTCATTATTCACAGCAATTATGTTCTATAAACTTGCTAGGAGTACTTAGTGAATACTAAACCACTGCTCCTAGGGGAAATACAGGGTTAGGTTCCTACCAGTCTTTGGTTGCAACATTTTCATCAAGTAATCAATAAATAGCCTTAATTTATGAGGTAGCTGATGAAAGACAACTCATTTAATATGTATCTTTGATTCATTGACATTGAACTCCTGACCACAAGAACTATAACTAATGTCTGAACAAAGCTTATATAGCACTTATATTGTCTTTATAAGACACATCACAGGCTTGTATTTAGAATGGTAAACATATTTTATCACTATGCTTGTGGATGATTTTAAACTGTGAAATCATCAGGGAAAAGCACAATGCTGAGAAAAAGGCACTAAATGGACTACACAAAAATGGCACTAAGTTGACTTGCTTATAATGTGAGAGCTGAAACAAGAAAGATAAGTGTGGTGTTATTTGACTTCAGCTGGTAATGTGCACATTGGGCAACTCAAAATTTTGCTGCTCTGCACATGTTGGCAAATGGCCCCTGTAGAACTGTAAGTATTGCTTTGGCCTGACAAATTTTTACAAATAGATGAATCCACAAATAGGGAATCTCTGGATAATGCAGAGCAGTTGTACATTTAATTTAAATGCTTTTGAAAACTCAGCAGGAACAAGAGGGTACTTCTAAGTTTCACCAACCAGACAAAAACCATGGTCATATGAATGGAGCTATGATATCAACTAAACAAACCCAGACTTTGCAGGGACACGAATACCTCCATACTCAGGATGAAAGTGGACACATTTAGAGTGGGCACTGGACATGAAAAAACTCACATTTGAAATACATTGGCCAGGCGCAGTGGCTCACACTTGTAATTCCAGCACATAGGGAAGCTAAGATGAGAGAATTGCTTGAGCTCAAGAGTTTGAGACCAGCCTGAGCAACACAGCTCTCGCTTGTCTCTTCAAAAAAATTTTAGAAATTAGTCAAGTGCAGTGGTGAGTGCCTATAGTGCCAATTACTCTGGAGGCTGAGGCAGAAGAATTGCCTGAGCCCAGGATGTCGAAACTGCAGTAAGCTATGTTAATGCCATTACATTCTACCTTGGGTGACAGAGACTCTGACTTAAAAAATAATAATAAAAGGCTGGGCTCGGTGGCTCAGCCTGTAATCCTAGCGCTTTGGGAGGCTGAGGTGAGTGGATTGCCTGAGCCTGAGGGTTCAAGACCCGCCTGGGCAACTTGGCAAGACCTCATCTCCACAATAAACAAAAAAAAATGAGCTTGGCATGGTAGCGCGCACCTGTAGTTCCAGCTACTCGCAAGGCTGAGGCGGAAGGATCGCCGGAGCCCAGCAGGTAGAGGCTGCAGTGGCTGGGAGTGTACCAATGCACTCCAGTCTGGGCGACGGAGTGAGACTCCAACTCAAATAGTAATAATAATAGTAATAATAATAATAATAATAATAATGAATAAATAAATAAACAATAAAAATAAGTAAATAGATTAATATGTGTACAATATAACTACAGCAGGGCAAAAAAAGACCATCTGGATATACGTAAAGTCATTAGCTTCTACTAAAATTTCAATTTAAAGTACAAAGAATATTTATTACTGACTTAAAGTAAAACTTGAATTTGATTTTCTCTTCATTGATTTACAAGCTAATCAATGAAGGGCAAGCACATGACTTGTGTCTGATAATTGTATGCAAAATTAGAAATAATAGTAAATATGGAGAGATTTAATGATATAATGTTTGGGAAGTTAAAGTTAGTTTCAAAGTAGTACACAAGTGGAAGATACCATGATTATTAATCAGGTAATGAATTGATTTATACAAGCACACCTCATTTTCTTGCTCTTCAGTTCTTTATTGCACTTCACAGATGTTGCGCTTTTTACAAACTGACGGTCTATGTAACTCTGTGTCCAGCGAGTCTAACGGTGCCATTTTTTCAACGACCTGTGCTCACTTCATGCCTGTGTCACTTTTGGTAATTCTCACAATACTTCAAACTTTTTCATTATTATTATATCTGTTATAATGATCTGTAGTTTTTGATGTTCTATTGTAATTGTCTGGGGGCACTACAAACTGTCCATATAAGATGGCAAATTTGCTGAATCAATGCTGTGAGTGTTCTGACTGCTCAACTGACTAGCCATTTCCCAGTCTCTCTTCCTCTTCTTGAACTTCTGTACTCCTGGAAAAATAAAAATATTAAAATTAAAAAAATTAATAAACCTCTAAGTATTCAAATGTAGGGTTTCATATTTCTCACTTTAAATTAAAATTAAAAGCTAGAAACGCTTAAACTTAGTGAGAAATGCACGTTGAAAGCCAAGATAGGTCAAAAACTAGGCCTTCTGTGCTGAACAATTAGTCAAATAATGAATTCAAAGGAAAAGTTCTTGAAGGAAGTTTAAAGTGCTACTTCAATGATCACACTAATTATAAGAAAATAAAACAACCTTATTGTTGATACTGAGAAAGCTTTAGTTGCCAATACAATCTCAAAGTAGCCACAACATTCCCTCAAGCCAAAGCCTAATTCAAAGCAAGGATCTAACTCTCTTCAACTCTAGGAAGGACGAGAATGGTGAGAAAGTTGCAGGAAAAAAATGTTTAAAGGTAGCAGGCATTAGTTCATAAAGTTTAAGGAAAGAAACTGTCTCCATAACGTAAACGTGCAAAATGAAGCAGCAAATGCTGATACAGATGCTCCAGGAACTTAGTCATAAGATCTTACTAAGATAATTGATGAAAATGACACTAAATAACATATTTTTGTGTAGACAAAACAGTCTTTTGTTTGGACAAAGATGTCATCTGGGACTATTATAGCTAAAGAGTCAATGCCTGGATTCACAGCTTCAAAGATTGGCCTGACTCTCTTGTTGGAGACTAGTATAGCCGGTAGCTTCCAAATGCTCATTTACCATTTTGAAAATGCTGGAACCCTTAAAAATGATTCTAAATCTATCTGACTCTTCTTTAGAAATGGGACAGTAAAACCTAGATGACTGTACATATGTTTATGGCGTAGTTTACTAAATATTTTAAGTCTATTGTTGAGACATACTGCTCAGAAAAAAGAGATTTCTTTCAAAATACTGCTGTTCATTGACAATTCATCTGGTCACTCAAGATCTCTAATGGCAATGTTCAAGGAGGTAAATGTTGTTTTCATGCCTGCTAACACAACATGCGTTCTGCAGCCAGGAATTAGAGAATAATCTTGACTTTCAAGTTTTAATATTAAAAAAAAAATCTTGGAAGGCTGAGGCTGCCACAGATAGTGATTCCTCTGATAGAGATGAGCAAAATGAATTTAAAACCTACAGAAAAAAGTCACCATTCTAGATACAATTAAAAACATTAGCAATTCATAAGAGAAGGTCAGATGAACAACATTAACAAAAATTTGGAAGAAGTTGAATTCAACTCTGGTTGATGACTTTGAAGGATTCAAGACTTTGATAGAGGAAGTTACAGAATATGTGATAGAAATACAAGCAAAGTAGAATTAGAGATGGAGCTGGAATATGTGTCCAAATTGCTGCAATCTCATGTGCAAACCTGAATGGAAACTGCTTCTCATGGATGAGAAAAAAAGCGGTTTCTTGAGATGAACTCTACTGATAAAGATGTTCTGAACATTGTTGAAACAAGATCAAAGGATTAAAAATATTTCACAAACTTAATTTATACAGCAGTAACAGGGTTTGAGAGAGTTAACTCCAATTTTGGAGGGTTTCCCATGGGTAAAATGCTATGAAATAGCACCACATGTTACAAAGAAATATTTTGTGAAATGAAGAGTCAATGTGGAAAATTTCACTGATTTTTTGGTTTTAAAAAATTGCTACAGCTATCCCAACCTTCAGCAACCACCACCCTGATCAGTAAACAGTTTTCAACAGAGTCAAGACCTTCTACCAGCAAAAAGATTACTAATTGCTGAAGGCTCAAGTGATTGTTGGCAATTTTTAGCAGTGAAGTATTTTTAAATTAAGGCACATACTTTTAAAAAATATAATGCTATCTCACACTTTTAGACTACAGTATAGTAGTATATTGTATATCTCTTCTGAGGCATATCTCAAAGAAATGCAACTTCAGTTCCAGACAATTGCAATAAAGCCAATACCACAATAAAGCAGGTCACACAAACTTATTGGTTTCCTAGTACATATAAAAGTTAGGTCTATACTATATGGTAGTCCATTTAGTGTGAAATGGAACATAGTTATACAAAAATAGTTTACAATTTTGCTGTGTGTTTTGTATTTTTATTTGCTAAATATGGCAACCCTAAGTTAGGCACAATAAAAATTTTCTTTCTGTGAGAATATTAGATCCTTAGGGCCATTCATTGTTTCTGGGTGTTTTGGGTTTCAATCATAGAACTCTGGACACTAAGAGTCTCTATCTTCTAGGATTGTCATGAAAATTAGATAAGATTTTAAATGTAAAACGATAAGCATAGTGTTTGACCAAGAGTGTGACTTCAGAAATAAAAACTAGTTATTAGTACACTAAATACAAGATTTATTGAATTTAAAAACAAATACTTTGAGTAAAGGCATAATAGATAATTGTAAACTAATGAACGGCTTCCAGAAGATATGTGAAATGATTGGACTTTAAACATGGCTGGGTTAGGAAATGAAAGCAGCAAAGAAAACTTTCTTGTTTGATCCAGCTGGGATATAGGGAGACATGGCAAATTTATGAACTAATCATTGAATCTGGGCGAGCCAAAGAGGAGACATTTTGACAGGTTTTCTGGAATAAAACCATAAAATAAGTTTGTAAGGGGTGGGAAGAGGCAGATAATAAAGCACAGTGATAGGCAGGTAGAAGAATTTGGATTTAATGTGATACATAAGAGGAAGCCCTTTTCAGTGTTTGACCAAGGAAGTAAAATGATCAAATTGGTCCCTTACAAAATTAGTCTGTCAAAAGTATGAAAGATGGATTGGAAGAGAGAGAAACTTACCAGAGATCAGTTATGATATTATAGTCATCTAGCTACGAAGTAATAAAGACCTAGATTGGTCAGGTGGCATGAGGGAGGAAGGGGGCATGCAAATCTTAAAGAAGTGTGAAACTGAGAAGGTGAAGGGAAGTCAAAGTGGCGTCAAGACTTCTTAAATGTACAAGTGGAAATATAATAATCATGGTAAGAGAAATGAGGAAATTGATTAAAGTGGGAAAAAGAACTTATTTTAGGTAAACTCCAGTGTAGAAAGAGAGGTCATTTTTTTTCTTGGAATTATCTTTCAGTAATTAACCAATGATAGATACATAGCTTCTTGATTTTATACAACACATTTTTAAATTCAGATAATCAAGAGCTGGAGAATATAACCTGATAGAGCTAGAAAATCAGGTACTGATTAAGAAAAAAATCTAAGTAGATCTTTATAAGCTATATAGGCATTCCCTATGTATATGGAATTACAGTATAATAACATAAATCAAATATAAGTAGATATAAAAATATTCAGCAAGCCCGGCCCAGTGGCTCAGCCTGTAATCCCGTGCTTTGGGAGGCTGAGGAGAGTGGATTGCCTGAGCCTGCGGGTTCGAGACCCGCCTGGGCAACTTGGCGAAACCTCATCTCTACAATAACTAAAAAATTAGCTGGGCGTGGTAGCGCACGCCTATTGTTCCAGCTACTTGGAAGGCTAAGGCGGAAGGATCGCCGGAGCCCAGCAGGTCGAGGCTGCGGTGGCCGGGAGCGGCCACTGCACTCCGGTCTGGGCGATGGTGTGAGACTCCAACTCAAAAAAATATATATATATATTCGGCAAATCTTTTGGTTTTCTAGAATATTCTTCTTAGATTTATAATGCATTATGGTGTGCATTAATTATGTGTCATATATCAATATATAAATGCCACATAATAGCATTCTATAACATAACATTGCAAATACATTACATTTATTTCACTTTACTTTTATTTATTTTATAATAGAGATGTGGGGTATAAGTAAGAATTAATTACACAAGTAGCTGCATGCAGGTGAAGTTTGGGCATTACACTTAAGCTTTTTGTTTTGTTTGTTTTACACTTGATCTTCATTTTTTATAGATTAAGACAACACATGTTCAATTACATACTCATACATCAAGGAAATTTTTTTATGCTGAAATGTGGTAATTATAACTTCCAGGTAATTTTCCTCAACAATTTTTATTTCCATCTCAACAAGCAATAACATCACACTTTTACTTAAACAAGAAACATAATTTTGTGGTCTATTCTCTTAAGCAATGAATTTGACAGAAGTCATGGGAGAGTAATGTCAGAAGAAGTAAGGAAAAAAACAATCAGAGTGATTAAGCAGCAGAATTTTTTTTAATCGAATGTGTTTTATGTTAATGATAGCCTTCGTTACTTAAAGCATATCTTTCTAGCAGATTTTTAAATATACATTACAGTTTTAAATTTTTTTACATGTACTTTATCAACATAATCTTGAAGAAATTGATTTTTGTGGGTAAAAAAATATTATTGCCCCCACATTCAGAGCAGGAAAAGCAGTGAACTTAATAAAAATTGTTCACATTCTTAAAACTACTGGACAGCCTAATTAAATTCAGGTTTTCTAACTTTTCCCAACATAGTAATCCCTGGCCAAAAAAAAAAAAAAAAAAAAAAAGAATACTGATATTTATTTGGCGCTTTTAAATAGCTGTTTACAAATGCAATGCTCCAATCCCTAAAAGTCTCTAGAATAGTGTACTGCTCCCAAGGGATTCTATCATTTCTTTTCCCTAAGGAATTTCATTCTAACATCCAGGAAATACCCATAGCTAGGCTACTTTTCAATCTCTCAGAGACATTTTCTATTAGAAGTCAAAAAGAAAATTGAAAGTAAAGGAAATAATTTTTTCACAATGTATAAATCATATTTGGCTAAAGCAGCAAATTTTAAATATACCATGCTTAGCATGTAAAAATTTAAGATCAACAAAATTACTTTGAAAATGTAAATTTATTTAACAATCAATTACTTTATACTTTCTTTTAAGTTTATAAGTAAGCTACTTTATATTTATTCTTCATAGATAATAGACACTAGGTGATAAAGACTCATGCATGTTCTGTTGTTGAAATCTGTACAGTGTGTATTGTGTATGCTTTCTTTTCCTCTCGCTTCCCTCCTCCTGTTTCTATAACATTTGATGACGATATAATCTGTAGAGTGGTGTATTTTAAGCCATGCTGACTAGTTACTGGTTATTTTGAGTGATGAATGCTACATAAATATATGTTTTGATAAGCTTGTGTACTAAAGATTTTAACTATTAGGAATGTAACCATCCTGTTTCAATTTTCTAATACGAATGAAAGGAAAATCTTGGATTTTATTCATGCTCTACTTTATATGCCACCTCACTGAATTTTGAGTGTTGGGGGTTCAGGGCGGAGAAGAAATATATTGTTTTGAATGGAATATTCTGTTTTTGCATTAATGATGACCTCTGTTGCTTGTGAAGCATATTTTTTCTCTGGCAGATCTTTTGATTCTCCGACAGACTGCTGTATAACATGTTTAATGAACATGACATAGTATGTAGTAAGTATTCCTGACAGTTCTGAATAAATATTTGCCATACGAAAAAAAAAGGCAATGGCTTACTCTAGTCCCTTCATCATTAGATGACCCTGTATACTTAATTCGCTGTCCTTTGGTTACAATGAGTATCTAGGATCGTTTGGATGTAGCGTATGACTTAAATTTTAATTTGCTCTCTGTAAGATAAATTTATTTTACATCGTCAGGTGATCAGCACTATTTAATAATAGGCTTAGCCGGGCTCGGTGGCTCAGCCTGTAATCCCGTGCCTTTGGGAGGCTGAGGTGAGTGGATTGCCTGAGCCCGCGGGTTCGAGATCCGCCTGGCAGGCGAGACCTCATCTCTACAATAAATCAAAAAATTAGCAGAGCGTGGTAGCGCGCGACTGTAGTTCTAGATACTTGGAAGGCTGAGCGGAAGGATCGCCGGAGCCCAGCAAGTCGAGGCTGCGGTGGCCGGGAGTGGCCACTGCACTCCAGTCTGGGCGACAGAGTGAGACTCCAACTCAAAAAATAAATAAATAAATAATAATTATTATAAAAAGTCAAAATAACTAAGTAAAAAGAAACAAACAAAAAATGGCCAATCATATATTTTAGACATCTCTTCTTTGACGTAGATCGTATTCCCTGGATGAAGGGTTCTATATTTGAACTTTTATTTAGAATGCTTACGATGTCTAGGATCTCTCTCTTTAAAGTCTTTAAAAATATAACATAAACATAGGCAAAAAATGAGGTATAGTCCAATAATTTTTTGGTAACCTTGAACTACTTACTAATCATTCAATGTAATTTAACTTAATAATGTTATATAACGTTGCATATTGTTTTAAATTAATAATAAAAGCAAAAGCAAAAGTAGATTAAGCAATATTTTTACAAGAGAGACAATCTTGATAAAATTGAAGGCAAAGACACAAGAAAATAGAAATAAGGCTATACCGTGAGCTACTAGTAACAAATTTGGAAATACTGATTTGTTATTCCATTGGAAATTGTAGTTTGCCTGCAAATTAAGGGTGAAGTTAGCACCTCCCTTTCAGTTAAGATACTTTCAAGACAAAGAATTGATAAGCATCTTGAATGATTTTCATCCTAAAAGTTCAGAAAGTGTAATTTTGTCAATTAAATCAATAACACAAAATAATAATACTTAAATTGGTAATTAAAAATTATATATTGTCTACTGACTTACAACAAATATGCAGAAAAAAAGGATCCCTGCTTTAAATGAGCAAAAGGAAAGGAAATCTAAATTTTTGAGCAACTACAGACAGTCTTTACAGCTATTTTTATATATATATAATCTGAATTTTAAAGACTTGGAAATGGGGACTATTAGAAGTTAAGAGATTATCTGAAGCTCTTTCATCTTTTAGGAATATAGTAATGTGTATGGTTTAGAAAGTAAGGTCTTTAAAGTCTAAATTCTTTTTTATATTAGTTAATATATAAATAAATTTTATTTCTCAAGCAAAATGCATGCAACAAAAATCTTATTTTGAAAAAACAAAAGGTATACAATTTTAAGAAACACGCACACATGCATCATATGCACACATATTTATGTTATATATACATTATTTGCATGTGTAAATTTTATATACGTATGATAACATTTTGTGACACCAATAACTATTACTCATTCATAAAAACATATTTTGGTATTATCAAAGTTTTTTTCTATTCCTTTTTTTTTTTTTTTTTTTTTTGAGTTGGAGTCTCACTCCGTCATCCAGGCTGGAGTGCAGTGGCACACTCACGGCCACCCCAGCGTCAACCGGCTGGGCTCTGATGATCCTTCTGTCCCAGCTTTCCTAGTAGCCAGAACTACAGGCACATTACCACACCCTGCTAATTTTTATTTACTGTAGAGACGAGGTCTTGCCAAGTTGCCTGGGTTGGTCTCAAGCCTGAGGGCTCAGGCAATCCACTAGCCTCGGCCTCCCAAAGTGTTGGGATTCAAGGCTGAACCACCAAACCCAGCCTCTATTCCTTCTTAAAGCATCTGCAGTGGTATATATAGTAACCCACAGACAGTTTTAAAATTCATCTTCTAAATGATTTGTGTCTTACATTTTGAATTTTTTTTTACCTTTAAAATTTTTGTATTAGCCGAGCTCAGTGGCTCAGCCTGTAATCCCGCGCCTTTGGGAGGCTGAGGTGAGTGGATTGCCTGAGCCCGCGGGTTCAAGACCCGCCTGGGCAGCGAGACCTCATCTCTAAAATAAATAAAAATGTCAGCCGGGCATGGTAGCGCATGCCTGTAGTCCGGCTACTTGGAAGGCTGGGGCAGAAGGATCACCGGAGCCCAGCAGGTCGAGGCTGCGGTGGCCGGGAGCGGCCACTGCACTCCAGTCTGGGCGACAGAGTGAGACTCCAACTCAAAAAAAAAAAAAAAAAATTGTATTAATAGTATGATATTTGTACATATTTTTGGGAACCATGTGATATTTTCTTACGTTCATGAAATGTGCAATGATCAAATCAGGGTGTTTAGAACATCCATCATCTAAGTATTTCTTATTTCTATGTGTTGGGAACATCTCAACACCTTTCTTCTAGTTATTTTGAAATATTCAATGTACTGTTTTTAACTATAGCCACATAACTCTACTATCAAACATTAAACTTATTCCTTCTATCTAATTGTATGAGTGACAAATAAACATCAATCCAACTTCTGTTTTATGCTCCTGTTTGAGTGGACATTGGGCTCAAAGTTATATTACCGGAAGACTACATCATCCAATGGGTAATAGGTTAGAGGATTCCAGAAGATGCCTTCATGGTGATGATGGGAGGTTGTGTGGGCTGATGGCAGGTTGCAGAAATAGCACAGACTTTAAAGTCACATAGGCTCAGTGACCAGTCACTATACTTGAGACTGTTGGAAAGGCCCCATTAAACCTAAATTTCTTCATTTGTGAAATGGGTGAGCTTATAAAGTTTGGAAATAACATATCCAAGCTGCCTATGTTATTGAGTGTCTAGATATTTAAAGAATTATGTCTCAATAAACACCTTTAGAGTAAACAAATGAATTGCTTGACCATTTTGAGTTTAAGCCTGTGGTAGTCACTTGTCCAGCCTGTACACAGAGTGCCAAAGATTTCTATTCCTCATCACTTGAATGTGATAAATGATGTTTTCTCAGACAATACCAAAATGATCTGAACTAGAATAAACTAGGACAAATTATTCAAATGGCAACTTGCCCTAGTCAACTACAACTGCCATATAATCTCTGCAAACCCTAAAGAGCTGAGATCCACAGCATCTTGACAAAATTAATAATTCAGAAAAAGTTGAATGAGCAGAAACTGAATAAAATTATAATCTTATAATATTTATCCTTTGAAAACTCATGTTCAGGACACGCTTCCAAGATGACAAAGTAAAGAAGAAACAATGGTGATGCCAAAAGGGTCGAGGCCACCTGCAGTCCATTCACTGCACTAACTGCGCCCAATGCACGCCTAAGAATAAAGATATTAGGAAGTTCTTCATTTGAAACATAGTGGAGGCTGCAGCTGTCAGAGACATTTCTGAAACGAGGGTCTTCCATGCCTATGTGCTTTCCAAGCTGTATGTGAAGCTGCATTACTGTATGAATTGTGCCATTCACAGCAAGGCAGTGAGGAATTGGTCTCGTGAAGCCGTCAAGGACCGAACATCCCCATCTGGTTTTAGACCTGGGAGTGCTGTCCTACGACCTCCACCAAAGCCCATGTAAGGAACTGAGTCCTTAAGGACTGAAGAACTGTCCTCTGGAAAAAAAACTAAATGGAAATTATAGTCAATATAGTATGTTGAGACTATCTGCACTAGATAGAGTGGGGGTTTTGTGGATATGTTATACCAAGTGTTCAAGTGTGAGGTGCCACATAGTGATTTAATGGAGAAGAGAGATTATTTATGTAAATTGAGCCTTAATGTTTTTACATTTATGTCCTTAACCTCCACAATTTGCATAGCTGTGTGAAAAGGGTTTAGACATCTGTGAATATTGGGTTTATTCAACCCAGTCAAGTTAAAGTTGGCATCCTAAAAATGGGTGAAGATTCTCAAAGAGAATAGCAAGGAAAAACATCTGAGTGAAAAGCACATTGGAAAGTGACTTAAACTACAGTGTTCAAAACGGGGGGTGGGGTGGGGAGTTTGGTGGACTTTGATGGGAAATACATATAGCTTGTATAGCTTCAAAGTAGTCCAGGATTCCTATTCACATCTTCAACTTCCTGCCTTGGAATTGGTCTGGTAGGCCAGTTATCCAATGTACATACTTCTGAGATGCATTTCTCTATGGAGTAGAAATGTCCAAGATATCAGAGGCATTTCTAGAAATTTGTGAGGATCCCATAAGAGGAAGGGAACAAGTTCTACAAAACATGGAGAAAAGCTATGCCTTATTTTGTCTGGGAACAGTAGTTAGAATTCAGAAATAAGAAAGTTAACTAAGGATGTATATTTATGTTTATCTGAAAACTCTGTTTGGGAATGGATTGTTAAGGATTAACTTTGCCAGTTAAGTTACATGTTTTTCCTAAAGCTAATCCTGCATCTTGGGGATTTTGATACTATATTTTGTGTTGAAAAAAAAGAAAACTCATGGTAAATTTTATCAATAAAGATATGTTTTTATGTGGTTATAGGTACTGGCTACTATTTATTGTTTTTAAGACATTCTTATTATTAGTTATATATGTAGTAGCTATTTTTGTTTCTATAATTATTTTAAAAAACTTTCCAGTCCTCAGATATTTCTTCTATAAAATAGAGACACAAATATATCTGCGTGAAGCCCTGAGCTAGAACTAGAAATCTGAGATAGTTCGGCTCCACCATTCATGAATAAATAAAATTGCAAACAATAGTTTGATTCTCTAAGCCTCTGCTTGAATAAAATTTAGTGAATTATTTTATTCCTTTTACACTTCCTTATTCACATTTCATTTTTTGATTTTTGCTAAGGATTAGGTGATGTTTTTGAGATGCAGGCACTCAGTGCTACACAGACACTTTAATAATATCCTTGGTTGTTCTCCTTCTCTCCGCCCTTTTCATTGGCTATGTCTTAGACAGATCAAGATTTTATAATGTGACTCCATTAGAATTTTCCTTCTGAATTTCTTTGGACAGAATGCTTTTCTGCTTGCTAGTTCTTATCTTTTTGCTCATTTTAGGGCTTTTTTTTTTTTTTACATCTAAGCAACATCTTTTCTTTAAGCAAGTTTCACTCTCATGAATTCTTTATTCTTACATTGGTGAAATTAAAATAGCTCTATATGTAATCTCTTTCTTCATACTGATTAGAAACTCCACTCAGTGTCTCCTGCCTTCTATTTCTAACTTGTGATCCGATAAGAATCTGTCTGTGTTATACCCATTTCACTCGGGTAGGGTAATCTGATCTCTGAAGCTTCTGTGTTAAAATTACAAAATGTGCCTAACTGTAGGTTTTCTTATTTTCCTTTTTTTTCTATTTTTATTTACAATATATTTATCATTCTGAAATAAAATATTAAATATGGTGTTTGGGTGCTTACAAAGGTTTCTCAAGTGCTGTGGTAATATGCTGAATAAAATATAAATCTAAGTTTTCATTTGCATTCAGGTTTATAAGTTACTGTATAAAGACTCAAATTGTGATTTAATGAAGGGACTAGACCACTATCTGTTATTCCCACTGGTTAGAAAAATATCTTTACTCTCTATAAAATATTTAGTCTAGAAAACATGCGAAAAATAAATTTATTTGCAAGTACAATTACAATCAAGGGTCAAATTTGTGGGATTTGGAGCAAAATAAAGATGTAAATAATAGTGCTATTTTAGTGCTTAATGTCAAAAGTTAGTCTAGTCTATATCATTCAATTCAGGGAGAAAATGACCTAGATATTTAAAGAGTGTCTACAATGTATGATGAAAAATTTGTGTCAATAGGGAAGAGAAGGCTAATTCTGTTATGAGTTAATTGTGAGAGATATCTTTCTAATATAAGTGAGTTTTAAGGGAAAAAGTCATTTAGTTTTAACATTTCACTGAGATTGAAACTGTAATATGCATTTGATAATTGTCCAATCTTGTTTTTGCTGGTTGAAGATAAGTTTACATGCATTGTGTAAATATATATTAAATACAAATTTATTTACCTGAAAAAATAACTTACTTTTATTTTTCCTCTTTTTACAAAAGTTTTAAACTTCAGGTTTTAAGTTTTTGGTATGTATAACAGCAAAATAAGGTTAATCTACAGAAATTATTTTCAAAGCAAAAGGAGTTTAGGTTACTACTTAAAATATTTTCTAAAAATTTTTGAAGAGGACATACATTCAGATCATTTAAAACATTCATAAGTAGCAACAGTGTTTCCCTTTAACTTAAAAGCTCAGATATTTTATAGGCTTGAGAAGCAATTTCTAGGTGAGTAGTAATCATTGGCCTAATAAAGGTAGATTGCTGTAAGCCTCTTTCCTCCCATTTCTCTTCTTTGTGACCTTTATACATCCGTACTTTGCATGCTCTTCCTACTCCCTGCCATAAAATTGTGCAGCCATTTCTCACACTCATTTGTATGATTTTCATTAATGGCCAAATGTGTCTTGCTATTCCTCATAGTCCCTCCATTCAGCTGAATCTGTTTGGAATTTTGCTTTTGATTTCCTTTGTTATTTTATATCATCTTTACCCCTTCTTTTGTTTCCTAAACCCCTGAATATTTATTTTGGTTTCTAACAAATTAATCTCAATAAATAGTTCACATTTTTTATCCTAAGGCAATAAACACCCTTTCTTTCCTGTGTCTGAGTCAATGTGAATTTTACTAGGATGATTCTTTACAATGGAGAAAAATTATAAACTAAATCCAAGTTTTTAAAGAATATTAAATTATTCCCCACACACACAAACACACTACACACACAGAGTCTTGTTCCATAAGTGTTTTGCATCATACATTTTTTAAAAATTGATTTCAAGTATGACAACTAAAATTTTTGAATTTTCTGATCTTTGAATTTCTTATTGCAAGCCAAATGCTTTAGGCTAAATCATTAACCACAAAATAGTTTATTTAGTGGAAATAAAGCCTTCTTTAAATGCCTGTTATTTTTACCGTAGAGTATTCTTTAATTTGTAACACGATAATTAGGATATATGCATAGCCACTTTATGACTAAAGCAACGCTTACTAAACACCATTTTGATGATTACCAAGAGAAATATTCAATGTTATGCTATCGCTACCACAAGCATTGATTAAACTCTCTGCTGTTCATGAAGGCTGACAGGGATTCAAAGAAGGAAATGTAAAACTTGAAGGTACAGCAAAATAGTGACATTTCACTCTATAAAGCTGCCGATATTTTAATCCTGCATGTAAATCATTTTTACCAGTTCAATTCTGTATCTCAATTTGTATACCAAGGAAAAATCCAGTTGCATTCATTTTAATAAACAGCAATGTGATATTAAATATCATCTATTTCAAGGTCTTTGCAAGTGTTTTTGTTGTTGCTGTTTTTCATACTGGTCCCCAATGTCTTTACCATCCTATATATGAATAGATTCTTCAGGTATATTTTTCATTTTCTTGCAGTGAACAACCTACCTTTCATTATTTTGTTATTTCGAATCTTTACTTCCTCGGCTTAAGTGATGTCTTTGTCAATGATAACATTGTATTCATTTAGAGTGATGATTGATATGGTAATAGATACAGTGTGATTGAAAGCAACCTTTGTCAATAAGAAGGCCAAATACTCCAACTGTATTGGTCTGAATTTGCTCATTATTGGAGACCTTTCATAGTTGTATTGACTTGCTGTCCAAATGTTGTTACTTACCTGATTCTTCCATTGTTTAAATAGTATAGACATTGGCATTGGACATAGCATCTCCCAATATTTGTTCTAAAACACATGTATGACTCAATTACACAATGTCCAAGCATGTTATAAAAGTGTATGTAACAGAGATTGTGAGCTAAAAAAAGAGACATTCAAGTTTATAGAAAGAAAAAAAATCCAAAAAGGCTACAAGTAGTATATTTTTACATACTTAGTTCACTATATTCTTAAATTTGAACACTGATTTTGTCTCCATTTATTAGCAAAAAAAGTTATAAAAATATTTGTATAGTAAACATTCTATTATCACTAAAGTATTTGATATTGTTATATTTGTCTTTTGGAGAGTTACAAAAATATTTTGTTGCAAATTTCTTAATATTCTAGAGTATACAGACAGAAATACAGTCAAGACTGCAAAAGTGTCCCTTAAACATCCAGTGCAAGGATTGCCACAATGAAAGAGATTCTGACCCACTCAGAAAGACTAATTTTCTCTTTTTGGGGGGACCCTACATTGCTATTATTATGGAGATCATGTTTTGTTTCCCCTTGTAGAATTATATGCAAACTGAGGATATCTCTTTTTTATGTTTTATGTCCCAGGGCTTTCTATTGTGCCTGGTACTTAGTAGATGATAAAAACATATGTTGAGAATATAAGGAGTTCTAGAATTCAAAAGGAAAGATTGCTGAATTACTGTTGCTTCCATATAACTCTTAATGTAGAAAAACACCTTCCTAAATTTTGTGAGAACCAGTGCAAACCTGATATGATGTACATACGTGATCCTTGACTGTCTAGCTACAGAAACAGGTAGTAACCTAAAAAAGTATATTTTTTTGACTACTGTCTACTTAACCATCTGTGCTTTCAAACATTATGTGGTTTTTTCCCCCCAAAAAAGTCAGTCTTCTTTAATTTATGGCTAAAGAGTGTATTCCTATTGCATTGGATTTTTCCTGTTTTCATGTTTATTAATAGACTCATCATTTGGAGTTTCAGGGATTGGTTTCTAAATTATCGAGATCCTTGTTTTTCTTCTTTTTATCTAAGTCTCTTGAGTGCCATGGTCATTTAAAGTATCCTTCTTCATAGTATCCCTTGTCTATCAATACTTCATTTGCAATGCTTTTTATATCCAGGGCTTGTTTTCCACTTTTGTTGCTGTCTCCCTAATCCAGGCCCCGATAACTAGTGTAACAGGGTTACTAACTAGACACTGGACCCTCGTATCTTTCCTTATCTTCTCCTTCCATTTCATCCTGCAGCCTGCTTGCGATCATGTTACTCAAAGGCTTCCATTTGCTTACAAGGTGAAATTCAAACTCACTATACTAGCATTCATGTCATTCTTGTTTTGACACCAACCTATAGTTTTATCTTCCCTGCCTACTCTACATAACTCAATCTACACACTATATCCAGCATGCGTTGCTCTTTTCTATTCCAGAACTTATGCTCAGTTACATGCCCTTGTCTAATTTTATTTCCTTATTTTCACCATGCCAAACCCAGCATGTCTTTCAGATACTAATTCTTTCATAAACCTTTCCTGGCTTACCAGAATGAAATCAATCATTCAGGTGAGCTTCCAGGTAAAGGGGAGCACACTAAAACTCTCTATGCCCTTCTTCTTCCTGATCCAAAGAAGAAATGTGGCATTCATCTTTAGATACTCCATATCAGCCAGAGAGGCTCCATGGGCATGCAACTTGCACAGTCACCCAATGCTATAGTCTTGGAAAAGTCCATTTCCATCTGGAAATTATATTGTGAACTTGTCACTAAAATTTCCTTTTGTACTGGGTCCACAAACTATGTAGCCAGTCATGTTTAGCAGTATATTTTGCACAAAGTAGTTAATAAGTGAATATCTGTTAAACAGAGTCTTGAACAATTTTGAACTTATTTTCCTCCTCCAATGAAACAAAATCAGGAAAAAACCTGAAACATCGCTCAATTGACCCTTTTATTTTAATAACCATACAACGGAATTTGCTAAAAACAATACTTAAATGTAATATGTTGGAAAAGTTAGTATTTATACCAGTGAGTTGTCATAAATTAAAAAAAACAGTATCTTATAGAGATTGGAATACATTTTTTAGGCTTACACACAATTACTTCTGTCATCTCAATATTCAGTAAAACATCTTGGGTTTTTCATATAGCTCTTAAAATAAATATATATAGTTAATACAGTTCACCTCACCTCAAACATTTTACAAAATAGGTTCGCGATTATTGAATTAGTTTAAAAAAAATGAACAACATATTCATCAGATGGTATGATTCACCATACAAACAACCCTATTATATGAACTAACTTATAAGACTTTTCTTGAGGCTGGCATACTTTTTGAAAGTATGCTTGTACAATTGTTATTTAAAAACAGCAATGAAATAGAATTGTGTAGGATTTTCTAATTAGACAGAAGGGTGACAACCCTTAGATCCTGTCCTGAGTGGCCCATGTGTAGTATTATAAATGTGTCTGCCAAGAATTTTCCTTTCTTAGTTATTTTGAGGGATGTTGATCAAGAAATATTTCCAGACTATTCAGTCTTTTATTTTCCACAGATTTTGCCTTGAGTACTTACTCAAGGCTAAATTTTCCCTGACCAAGATTCACAATAGAAAAGATCCAAGATTCACAATAGAAAAGATTCTTCAAGGACAATGCGTGCTTTCTCTGTGTACTGAAGGCTCTCTCTGTGTACTGAATGCCACAATTCTGAATAATATTGTTAGGGGTACATGCACAAAAGAGAAATCTAAACACTGGTGTGCATATAGCAATATATTTTCCTGTTTTAGGAGTTATATATTTATATTTTATAATCAAATTTTCTGTATTCTATGGGTTACTAAGTGGCTATAAATAATGTAATAAGTGAGGGTGGCTTTTATTTAGTGACCATGATAGTTAATTTCCAAGGATCAGAACACATGATTTAGATAAATATTAAATGTTTTTAACCATGGACAATTTTTTCTTTTTTTTTAATTAAGTATCAGGTAAATATGTACTTGCTCAGAAACTATAATAGGTAAATGATGAGTCAGATTTTTTAAGATTCAAAACTACTTAATATCAGAAAACTTCACATTAATTACCTTATATTTAAATTCCCTTCTATGACTAATATTTGGAATTTTCAAGTATGCAATAAATAATAAATTTCAATAAGTAGTACTATTTGCAATTGATACCAGTACAAAAGTGTTTTTTGTATTTAAAAAAATCTATTAGTACAGATAAATTTAATATTTCCAAGACCATGAATCAATTATTAACCAATTATTTTAGCTCCTTCTTCATAATAAAGCATAGAAACTTATTTTTTAAAGGGTCATAATTTTTAGATGACTAGTAAATAAGAACCATTTAAATTCTTGAAACAAAATTATGAAAAACTCTAATTCAAGGCTTTGATATTTCAGTGTTTCAGTGTTATCTATACTAGGCAAGTTATTCTACTTGGACTGAAAATGCATTTTTAAGTATAAGAAAGAGACCGATAATGAGGTAAATAGTACACCTTGTGACACGTTTTAAACAAAATATGCACCCTAGCCTAAACAACAGATGCTGATAATCTAAACTTTTGTAAATATGAGACATTCATAAATATTTTCTGCAAGTCTAGTGAATAAGGAAAATTATGCTCCAACAATTTCCATAGTAAAGCTAGTGAAACAAAACTTAATAGTTTTTTAAATAGAATGTGTATTTGTGGTCGGGTTCGGTGGTTCAGCCTGTAATCCCAGCGCTTTGGGAGGCCAAGGCCCAAGGGTTCGAGACTCGCCCGGGGAAATTGGTGAAACCTCATCTCTACAATAAATCAAAAAAATTAGCCGGGTGTGGTAGCACACTCCTGTAGTTCTGGCTACTTGTAAGGCTGAGGCGGAAAGATCGCTGGAGCCCAGCAGGTCAAACCTGCGGTGGCCGTGAGCGTGCCACTGCACTCTGGTCTAGGCAACAGAGTGAGACTCCACTCAAAAAAAAAAAAAAGAATGTATATTTGAAAAAAAGCCAAGCTGAAGCTAAATTATCTTTTAAAACATGACGATTCAAGAGCTTGATGTGGAAGGAGAGCAGCGAGGTAAATGAATAGGAATATATTTAGGGACAATTAACACAAAATAACATAACCTTACTTTCATTTTGGATCTAACACCAAGCCTAAAATGTGACAGGATGTGAATGGACTTATATTTTAAATTTCATAATAAAGTTGATATTAATATATTTTTAGTATTTTCTGAACAGACGAGAACTTTGAATTTTCCCGCTGAAGAGGACAGGATATTTGAAGAAGGGTAGGAGGAGGAGATTAGCTCTAACTGCCAAGTTCAGTAGCCAAAAATATTTACCAATAAAAAATAATTTCTTTTAAAAGGGTTAATCAGTTCTCTATGTTGCATTTTCAGGAAGGATTTAAAAATAAATATCTCACTGGAAACTGTCTAAGTGATCCATCCTACCTGTATGCTAATACTGTTTGCTAATATCACTTTTCTTGATGGTACATGATTTGAGTAATTCTCTGAACGTATCTCATCTATGTAGTGCTGCCTGATGTATAATGGCATGTAGATATAAATACTAATGGAGAAAGTGCACTGCCTTAGGGAACACCCATCATGACAAGTAACTAATTGCTGTATGTACATTAGTACCAAGTGAAGCGTTTTACATCTTCTGAAAGGCACCAGCACCCTCTACTTTCCAATTTACCAAAATGTCATGTCCTCTCCTAAAAGATAGGATTAGAAGACTTTTTAAAAAAATTATCTCACTAACTCCCCTCAATTCACTATTTCCTGCAAGCTGGGTTGAGAATCATTCAAAAGAGGATGTCTAATATTATATACCAAAGCACTCCTGATTGTATGATTTTATTTCCCTCTAGAGAGAGAGAGAGAGGAGAGAGAGAGAGATAGGTAGACAGATTCCAACTGTGGACTCTGAATTCTTGAATAAACAAAGAACACTTGGATTTAATTTATATGGAATCAAAAGTGTTTAAAATATTACTTCCTCATTCTACAAGAAATTCCTAATCACAAAGAGAAAATAAAGAAACACACACACCTTTCTTTGAAAACAAAATTGAAAATGCATTTTGGGAAAAACATAAGCCTCAAGCATTAATGACATTTTTAACATGGCATGGGATATTATACTTTGATGTATGTGTCTTTAATGTGCATACTTGGTGATGATACACCATTATTAGAGAGTTAACATGCATAATGTGAAATGTAGAATTGCTTAGTTTGATGAATTGCAGTTTTCTGTCACGAAAACCAAGATTTCAGTGAGACAGTTTGCTATTGCTGTCATCAAAGGAATTTTAATGATAATTATCTAAAATTAATAAAAGCAATTTTAAACAGAAGGAGGCAAGTGGAAGCAAATTTTTTTAATCATTCTTTTTACTGTTATTTCCACACTCTCATCATATATGTTTACCTCTGTCAAATTTGAAAGTAACCCCCATGAACATAAGCTGTATTTAAGTTACAGAATTGACCATTTATTTTGAACTCTCAGCACTGCATTTCTTCATTTTGTGGAATTTCTTTGTTATGAGGGAAAAAATCAGAAAGTATCCTTATAGACAGCACAAATGTCATCTCCTCATACTGAAGAAAAGTACTATGTTGTGCATCAGAAAAGAAAAAAAACAGAATTGTAAAGAAGAATATAAAGAAGAAATTCCCTTCCCTATTGAAGAACCTTTATTTTATAATGTATACTATGTTAATTGGTAGGCACTATCCACTTAGTTCTGGGTATCTATGGAAAGATGGTAGGAGATATTTGATGCACAAGAAAGGAGTAATGGTCAAACAGTAAGAATCTGTTGCACAATGGGTCAAACAGATGCTGCCACACTACTGGGTTAGCTCACACAGTTTTCAATCCTAGTTCTCCGATATGACCATGATCATCTTCCACAACTCAATTACATTATTCATAACATTGGTCATTACAGTATGACCTCTGATGAGGTCACTGTGAGAATTATATGGAATAAAACACACAAGATGCTGAACAAAGTGCAAGCAAAAGCACAAAAATAGTATCTAATTTGTAGTCATTATTAATTATAGCAAACATAGACTTTCTGTACACATTCCAGTTTGTTTATCTAATTTGTTTAACTGAATATCAAGTTGACAAATACAAAAGCCAGCTTTATCTATGTCAGGAAACAGCCCTTATTCATACCAGTTGGAATCCTTTGAATTCAAGATATTATAAGAAAAGCAAAAGATAATTTGAGATAAATTAAATCCTCAATAAAAATGTAAATACATCCTTTATTAAGGATTATCATTGGTATTAATGTAGATAAAGTACATTATAAATAATTTACAAACATTATTCAATGTGGTTTTGCTTAATCTTATATATTAATCATCATTCAGTACTTTTCCTTCTTGTAAATGTTGAATACTGATGGTTTCCTGTTTAATTATCTTATGCAAATTACCCATTTGTTACATTTATTCATATATGTGCATTATCAAAATTTTTTGAAATATGTAATAGAGACTAGATTAGGATAATCCTGCAGTAGTTTTGGGGTTAGCCTTTGCAAAGCAGGGAGAAGCCTGGTGTATGAGTCCATTGGTATTGCTATAAAAGAATATATGAGGCTAAGTAATTTATAAAGAAAAGAGGTTTATTGGCTTATGATTCTTCAGACTGTACAAGAAGCATGGCATCAGCCTCTGCTTCAGGTGAGAGTCTCAAGAAGTATCCATTCATAGCAGAAGGTGAAGGGAAGTAGGCATCTCTTGGTGAGAGAGAGAGAGTAGGGAAGTGCAGGGCTCTTTTTAATAATCAGGTTTTCTGCAGACTAATATTGTTGTAATTCTTTATCATTACCAGAAGAATGGCTCTGATACACCCCCATTACCCCAACACTTCTCATTAGGCCCCATCTACAGCACTAGGGATTAAATTTCATGCAGCTTGGCAGGGGCAAGCAAACCATATTCAAATCATAGCACTTGGACTGCTATAGAAAGAAAGAGAAAAGCTTAAAGAAGTGCCCAAAACCAATGTTGCTAACACATGTCTCTGTCATGACAAATCTTACTTTCGGTAATAATATTATAGCAACATGCCTACAAATGTTGGTATCTTAAACTCCACCAGTGATCAGTTCATTACTATTAGTATGTACCTGATTGACTATTTATCCTTTCCTAATTCCGAATTTTAGGTATTGACTCTTACATGGTCACCCAAACAAAAGTAACTGGCATCCCAGCTTGAGATATTGCCATTGCTAGACCACATGACCAGAAATTTCTGGTAAAAGGCCACTAAAAGTCAATTTGCATGAGTCATTATATTAAGGATGTTGAGGAAAATAGGGATGAGAGATACATGCAATAGCGAGAAAGGGTAATGGCAATGACTGTGTGATAATTGTCTCAGGCACCATGAACTTGTGGCAAGTCCTTATGGAGAGAAACTCTACATGTACATAACAACGAAACCTCATTATGGATGTTATTTTTTATAACTTCGTTAGGCTTATTGAGAATACAGTAAATAACTGTTACTGCTTTGGCATTTGTTTATGGCTTTTGGAAGGTTGTAAAGACAATAAGATAATACACATAAGATACATATATTGTCCCAAGAAATTTGATTTTCTATACTTAGTTTTCAAAGTTATAGAGAAAATATATAATTATAATAATCTTAGAAAATATATGTGCACATATATGTGTATGTTTGTATATACACAAACATATATAAATAAACAATTTAGGTAGACTGCACCGTTGGCACAAATATTGCTCTTATTTCAGTGGGGCTTGGAAGCAAAAGAAGAAACAAAGGACTTTTTTTTTTTTTTTTGAGTTGGAGTCTCACTCTGTCGCGCAGACTGGAGTGCGGTGGCCGCTCATGGCCACCGCAGCTTCGACCTGCTGGGCTCCGGCGATCCTTCTGCCTCAGCCTTCCGAATAGCCGGAATTACAGGCGCGCGCTACCACGCCCGGCTAATTTTTGATTTATTGTAGAGATGAGGTCTCGCCTGCTCAGGCGGATCTCGAACCCACGGGGTCAGGTAATCCACTCACCTCAGCCTCCCAAAGGCGCGGGATTACAGGCTGAGCCACCGAGCCTGGCTACAAAGGACTTTCAAATGGCTTCTCTTGCAGCCAACATCAGTCAGGAAGCCTAGAGTTTAACTACTATACAAGAACATCGTGTATTCCCCAGCAGCTCCCAGAAATAACTATTTTGTGAACAAGTTGGGAAAGGAATCAGTGAAAAACGAATTGTACTAATAAACTACCAATTAATACTGGTTCTCTGTTCTGAATATCAATCAACAAATGGATCATTCTTTAGTTTGATTATAATGCAAATTTAAGATTTCAAGCTAATTCTCCAAAACAATTTTGATTATTTTGTACTCATCAAATAATTCTAATTTCTTATATTTAACATCAAATATGCCTTAAGAATGAATCTAAAGATCACAAACCTAATTCGTCTACAAAAATGAGCAAGTACTTTTGTTGTTATGAGAAATAAAACTTAGTATTGATGAAATAACATATTTATTTTTCTATACATATAAGATCTACATATTGTCCCAAGAAATCTGATATTCTATGCTTAATTTTAAGTTATAGAGAAAATGTATAAATATAATAATCTTAGAAATGTGTATGCACATATATAAGTATATGCTTGTATACATCCCCCCCACACATATATTTACAATTTAGATAGATTAAAATTTCTTACTGATAATACTAATTACCTGAAAAAGCACCAATGCTTTGCATTGTATTAGTTGCTTTAACACTGCTCTGTTTTGTATTTTGCTACAATTAAAACCTTCCTTTTTTTTCTTATCTTACAGAGAAAATAAATATGTTTAACCTCCTTCTCACAGCATTATCTAACTTTAAGTTGCTTACACATCCCCTCCTAGAAATCCTGACATCAAGAATTTAACTCATCAAATGGGAAGTTAATCATCTTCTGTTATCAACAGTCACTCTTTCCCAATTTCACCACTAACATTAAAGATCTTTCTCCCAGTTCCCCAGGGTAAATATTTCATAATCATTTTCACTTTTACTTTCTGTTTTCTTCACTAGATCAAATCCATCACTAAGCCTTGACACTTATATTTTGGTCTGTTATGTTTCTTGAGCCTCCTTTCTATCTTAATAGCCAACACTTTATTCCTGGCCAGGGTCTGTCATCTGCATGATTGTGCTAGGTACCTAGTCACTACCTTGCCTCCAGGGTTTCTCCACTGTGCTTAATTCCCTGCATCCTCTAAAATAATTTTCCTCCAATGCTATTTTTTTCATCAAGTAATTTGCTTACTCTTTATTATTCTAATCTGGCTATCTTATGCTTTTGAGAGTTCCTCTGTCAGTTGCTTTTCCTAGCTAACCATTTTTGCTTTTTAGAATTGTTGCTCTTGTCAAATTAAATATGCATTCCTTTTCTGAAATTGCACATTTTACCTTCCAACCTTGATATAAGAGTTTTTGTTTTCCACAGCTTTCTTGTGCCTTTAACCCTAAATTCCTCATTTTAAATGTTCAATAATAGGGAATAGTATGTGCATATAATAAAAGATCATGGAGTCACTGAAACTATTTTACACAGAGTTTTAATTTCTTAATGCTATGCTAACAATAAATATTTTCAAGTGGGGTAAATGATTTAAAAAATCAACAATTTAAAAAATCACTGAAGAAGTATATTAGGTGAGATTTCTTGTGACAGGGATTCTGTTACAGGAAGTTTTTTAAGGACTGCCCATGGATTAACACATTTAAGGGACTAAAAGGATTAGGCAGAGGGAGGTGTTGAAACTAGGTATTCAGTCACTCCTAAAGGAATCCCTTCAACTGAGAATGATTCTCAGCCAGTCATTTAGCTGAGGGTCAATAAATCCAGTACTTCCAGAAGCTGGAGAAAGAATGCCTCAGGGATGAAGAGGGTATCTGGGAGGCATACCACAGCATCCATTCAAAAACTAAGACAACAGCTGCATAAAATTCTATAATTACAGAAGTAAGAACTGGAAACACAGGGACATGTTTATTATTTCTTATGTAATAGAATTAAAATGGATTTTCATATTTATTAATATTTTCTACATTGATTACAAAAAAGAGTAATTAACATTTTAGTAAGATAAAAGTAGTAGATGCTACTTAAAAATCTTGACTTTGACTTTTTAAAAAATTGTCATTTTTACTAATTTCTTGATTATGCTGTCCTTCAAATGCACATTTTTACCAAATTTTATTAATTTTCACTTATTGCTACAAATTTTCAGCTATTTTCTATATATTTTCCTCAAACCACATAATAAACTCCTTGATGCCTTGTCTCTGCATTCTATTTGGATTCTTTTTTACTGTAATTTTTAAGAATATATACATAAATATAAATATATTTAAATATAAATACTTATATAAGTATATATACTTAGATGTATTTAAATATCTATGTATAAATATATACATGTATATGTATGTGTATCTGTACAGTATATATATTATATATATAACAAACCAAAAAAACCTAGAGTTAATCTTTTGGAGGGTAAGCCCATTGAAGTACAGGTTTCCCTGCTAGGTAGGTAAGTGTTCTAGGAACCCATCAGCATCAGTGTACCAGCTATTGTTGTGAAAGGGTGTGTTTCACTTCAGTGACTTTGTTATGGAGATTCTGTCAGTGTGTTTGCCCATTTCATGATGCATGATTTACTGACACACCTGCTCACACTGGCAGAGTGTTCAGCAGTTTTTGACCCCAAACGGCATGACCCCTGTGCCCTACCTTCCTTATTCACCAGCACACCCTGATTGACTATTCCCCTGGATGAAAAAAGTCCTCTAAGTGAAACATTTTGACAGTGTAGAAGAGGTGAGATAAAAAGTGGCAGAAGCACTAAAAGGCATAAAAACTGATGAGTTCAAAAACTGTTTTGAGCAGTGGAAAAAGACTTTCAATAGATGTATTGCATCAAAAAGTACTTTGAAGGTGACAAGTTTAAACATGTAAGATCTCATATTTTTCTATAAGTAAATTCTGGTTTTTTTAGTCTAATCCTTCATATCACATATGTATGTGTTTGTATATATGTGTATATACATATATATGTACATATATACATATATACATACATATATACATATATACATACACACATATATACATACACATATATATACAAACTAAAGAAATGTCAAACCAGGAATGTGCTGTCAATGTGTAGCTACATCACCTTCTCTTCCCCAATTAATCTCTATTCCCACTGTTCTAAATTTATCACAGCTTTTTCAGTATATATATATATAATATATTATATTTCAGTATATATATATATATATATATATATAATACTGGCAGCTGCTATCATGGTTGATGGCTAAGCTGGTTTTGAGCAATTGAAAGAAAGGAAATTCAGAACTAGATGAGGGGTTATTTTGACCAACATCTACAAGTTATTCGTAGATTCTGACTCAGAGGCAATATTGTGCTTGAAGCTAAGGTTTTTAGGCATATTTATGTAGTCCTCTCAATTCGTGGTGGGGATTGGGTGCAAAGTAATCGCTAAAAGATTTTCAAAAGTTTCTACTACTAATAGGCAATTTGGAACAACGTGGAAATGGCCTGTTAATGTTATCATAGAAGACATATTTCTTATTTTGGGATTGAAGTTTGTCCTATTCTATATTTTCCCCTAATGTAGAATGATAAACTCCAAAAAGTAGTGTAAAAAAGCTTCTAAAAAGTCTAAATTGGCCCTGATATTTTATAAGTTTCATGGACTATAGACTTTTCAGTTACTTTTAGGGTAGCAGTTTCTCCACCAAGTAATAATATGTGTATAAAATTATTATGAGAAAAAATTTAAGCTAAGCATCATTCCTGAAATGCTAACAACTTTTTCTCCAATTTCACTTTAGAGGAGAAAAGACAGAAATATCTATTTTTGATTATCTTTCAAGAAGAGCAAACAAGTGAGAATCAACTAAACATAGCTGTTAGGGTCGTTTAACATAGCAGTATCTAAGATATTACTCAGAAATAACTTCAAGTTCCATGGTTACTTTGAACATGAAGTTCTTATATTCCAAACTAAAAATTTACCTGCTTAACAGATGACAGTTGCAAACTCAGGCTGATCACTGAAAATCCACTAAAACTCAGCAGAGTTACTTGGTATGCATGTTTTGGAAGAAGCATGTTTTCACTATATATCCAGAAGCTCTGAGAATGAATTCACAGTATTAGCCAAGTAGAAATATAATTTTTTAAAAATTTGGAGCAACAATAAATCCTAATTCTATTGATAATTCTATTTAAATGTTTGCTCAAATTAGAATTCCATGCTTAGCAATGTGCTAATATATAATGTATTATTAATAGTCATGATATGTTTAAAAATAATTTTTTTTTGAGTTGGAGTCTCACTCTGTTGCCCATGCTGGAGTGCAGTGGCACGCTCCCGGCCACTGCGGCCTCGACCTGTTGTGCTCTGGCGATCCTTCCGCCTCAGCCTTCCAAGTAGCTGGAACTACAGGCGCGCGCTACCACGTCCAGCTGATTTTTTTATTTTTTATTTTTTATTTTTTATTGTAGAGATGAGGTCTTGCCAAGTTTCCCAGGCGGGTCTTGAACCCGCGGACTCAGGCAATTCACTCACTTCGGCCTCCCAAAGCATGGGATTACAGGCTGAGCTGCCGAGCCCGGCCTAAAGATAATTTTTTTAAGAAAACAAAGGTTGCAGGAGTTTTTTATCCTGCCTAATAAAAATATTTAATATCTCTTGCATTAAATTACAGATACTTGTTTAAAAATACAGCTCATTATCTATTTTTTCATCTTCAGTTAACTACTTTCTTTCATTTATTGTATTACTATTTTCTGATTATGTCATCTCTATTAACTCAGAAGCTTATCATTCTAGAAAACATGATGTAATTGTATATTCTGTTTCCTAATTCAGTTGGCAAAGTTTTTAGATTCTATATCTTCTCTAGCCTTAGAAATAACTTTTAAATTTTGCTTCTTTCATCCTTTCTTTTTTGTTGCCTTAGTCTACTTTTGCATGATTTGGTTAGCTCCAAAAATCTCTCCCTGTGCCAGTTTCTGGTTTGCCCTCTGCTTTGTCACTAGTTGACTTCTTCATGTTCCATAAATTTGATCATTAAAAACTTGTTTTGCTTTCTAATTGTCTAAAAAGTAAAACCTAAATTATCTGAGAAAGACAAAAATAAGCCTTTCCATTCTGGCTCTGCTTCTTTTTCCAGACTTGCCTCTCATCACTTCTCCTTAGTCAGCCTCTAACCCTCTTTGACTAAGAAGGTAGATTTGAGAAGGATGCTCATGGAACCAGGTGGAAAGATGAAGGTGCCTGTTTAGGCAGTCAGAAACTAAAGAAATGTCAAGCCAGGAATGTGCTGTCAATGTGTAGCTACATCACCTTCTCTTCCCCAATTAATCTCTATTCCCACTGTTCTAAATTTATCACAGTTTTTTCAGGCTACTAAATTTTTTTTGAACTCCAGGACTACCATATTGAATCAGTCAAAGAAATTTAGTTGGACATCAGTCCTTGGTTTTGAACTGGGATGTTTTTGTGCTTTTTGCTACTTAATTGATTTCTGTTTTTTAATGTGAGCCATTAAATGAACATGAATATAAATGGTTGGGGTGACAAATTAGCAATTTCTATGTTGCAGATACTTTACAACTTGTTTTAATCACCAAGATAATGCTACAAGACAAATATCATTATATCCATTATAGACAATGAGAAGCCAAGGTTAAGAAAATTTATATCATTTGCTCAAAGGCACAAATTTAGTAAGTAACCAAACCTGGATTTGAGCCCAGATCTGTCAGTCTACCAAATCTGTGTGCTTTTTAGGTCAGAAATTTGCCTCCAGGTTTCTAACTGAATGTCTGTATCACTTTAATTTGTGCAACCATGTAATATTTAAACTAATGGATGTGATGAAAAAAGGCACATAAACAAATAGTCTAGCTGTTTGACAACAATTAAAGCATACACAAAGCAATTCAAAATCCTTCCTATTCAATGAAAGCTTTCAAGATTAGTGGCATACAGTTTACAATTAGCTAGTATTTGAAATCATTTTTGATAATATAAATTGTTTTAACTATCTATTTTTGTTCAATGCTAAATTAAAGATTATATATTACTGACTAAGAAAACCAAGGCTATGTCCTTTCTATTTTCTCAGCTGACTCAAATGAAACCAGTTAATTCCATCTGTTTAATTCCCTTTGACCCAATTCACAGTCACCCCTAAATGGATTCCAGAAATACCAGGTCTGCAGCTTGCAGAGTTTTCTTAAAGCAAGCCTAATGGATCAAAGTGTGTCATTCTATCTAGCGTCAATTGATTCACCATACAATAAATTCACATTTTGTACAGCCTTTACATAGTGCTTAGGAAAGATAGAGTACAAAATTCTTGACTTCAAAGACCCACACACAAGCACACATAACTATGCACATATATATAGATATATAGATATGCAAACATATGTATGTAAACATATATAAATGTGTATATATAAGCATGTGTGTTTGCAGATATATGCATATATATAAAATATTGCTTCATCATCTCGTGGTTTCTGCACCCAGCATCAAGCATCTAGGTGCAGCTTAGATGGGTGCCTTTGACTCCAGCTATCTTGTAAAGTTGTGCTCAAACTGCCAGTTGACCCATGCTGCAGTCAAATTAAGGCCTAACTGGGGCTGACGAACATACTTCCAAGCTCAATTGGATGTTGCCAGTCCTCAGATTTTCTTCCAAGTTCATTCATACGAACTTGAACACAGCACTTCCTCCTGACAGGAAAGTTGACTTTTTTCAAGACGAATAATCCAAGGGAGAACTAAATAGAATGTCTAAAAGAAAGCCACAGTCATTTGTAACTTAATCACAGAATGACAATCACCACTTCTGTCATGCTGTATTTATTAGAAGCAAGTCTAAGAGTTCAGTCCATTGTCAAGAGAATGACATTGTGCAAGGTTATGAATATCAGGAAGCCAAGACTCACTAGAGTACATCTTAGAAGCTGTCTTCCACACTCTTAAAATACAATCTTATGATGTAAGCACTATTTTATGTAGATTAAAAAAATTGAGGTACAGGTTGGTTAAATAACTTTCCCAATGTGATATAACTGAAAAACGAGCAGACTAGGATTCAAACTCAGGAGGTATTACTACTGAGTCCAGAAATTTTCCTAGAAGTTAAAATTTAGAGAAGTAAATTCTAGGAAATAAATAGCATATAAGCACAAACCAGAGACACAGGTGTGAAATTATATATAATATTAATAATGTAGAGTCATCGATTTAGATGTTGTTTGGTGACCTAGCCGAAAAAAAACGGACTGATGTTAGTGAGTTTTTACTAAATGATTAAGGAGTTTGGATATGAATAAGTGAGAAGTCATCATTTTTTTAAAACAGGGAAATGACATGATTTAAGTCTGGCTTTATGAAGATTTGTCTGGAAGTTGGTAGGGCAGTCTGAAGTACTGTGATAATAAGATATGGAGACTGTTTCAATAGGTGTATATGCTGCCATGAAGATCTGGCTAACACGAGATTCAGTGAAAAAAATAGGGACTATACACAAGTAAGAATGCCCAAGATTTGTTTATGAGCCAGACAAGAAATTTAATGCAGTGTCAAAAATTACTCCAAAATAATAACAAAAGCTTCTTTTTATTAGACAAATATTCCAGTTAGCTCAAACAAACAAAAAAAAAACCAAACAAAAATGTGTGGAAGGGTTGAGATTATAAGATGTCATGCCACTAAACAGACATCCAACAGACAGGTTTCATGGGAAATGGAGAACATCATGAACCAGGGCACTGCTCACTTGGGTGTGGGTGTATGCTAAATCTCTCTCTTTTTCCATCTCTCATCACTTCATCACTTCCCACCCTTGGGTATCTTAACCTATTTTTAAAAGCACATCTGCACCAGTCACTGCTTTGTATTGTCAAGTTTTCCAGATGTTTCCCCATAATTTCAGCTTGCATTTAGCTTTGTTTTTCATTGATGCAAACTCTGACCTAGACTTTATAGGCTAGAAGTTTGACTACCAAGCCAAACCAAGTCAAACCAATGGCTCAAGCTTGGGTTAGATGTCTCCCCTTTTCTAATTTGCATTGACAGTGAGTATGTAGGTAGGTAGAAGGTTATTAGGCCTATTTCTGTCAAGCAGGTGGTAGAGACATATTATTTGGAAAGATAGTGTAAGTGAAGTATGCAACTTTATGGTCATGCGTAGTACAATGTAAATTATATACATTATTTCTAATTCTTGATAATAGATAGCCCTTGATGAGTTCTACATATCAGAAGAGAAAACTCAGGCTCAAAAAGATTTAGGCAAATACCTAATGTTACACAGCTCATAATTGTTTTTTTTTAGAAGGATTCCAAATCCTTTACTTTCTAACTCTATACCTACTACTGTGCTCTTTCCACTTCTCATGGAAAGATACCACTAAGAAAAATAAGGAAGTTAAAATCAGAATGGCTGTTTGTTTAATTGGAAGTCATAGGGGCCAGGCTATAATAGTCCAGGTACTAGTAATGTGGGCAACTAATATCCCTGACTTTTATCACCACTCTGGCCTTAAATCAACCTTACCCCATGTCTGATGTAGAATGAGGTTCCAGGATGGGTGAGATTTGTCTTAACACTTTTCTTGAGACTAAACACCCTGGAAGGTAAATGGTTTATTTCTAGCCCTTTATCAACAGAACTGTTCTTCAAAATGCCATATGCCTCACTATGGAGGCCACAGTTATCAAATTTTTGTTGCAGAACGTTGGCAGAAAAATGGAAGAAATTGTAGAGCTATATAACAATAGCACCAACTATACCTTGGTATGTTTAGTTAATTAGTGACTTTGCTCTAGAGAGTTTGTAGCCTATTTATGTAAAAAAGAGAGAAGAGTCAGTGGAAATATAACAATTATAAACAGGAGATATAAAATTAATGCAGTGAAGCAACTGAGAAGAAAGGAGGGAGTGGGAGAAAATAGGTAAAGACGTGTATCTCTTCCTAAGTGACAAGAGGGAAAAATGTGGTCAAATACAAAAAAACTCACTAGATACTGCATCCTAAATAAATAAGAAAATGATGTATTTTGCTAGAAATAGGGAATATAAAATAATTTGCACATGAGAGATGCAGAGAAGATTTGGAATAGAGTGTTTCTGTAAGATTCTTTCCGTTAAATTTAAGTGTTGACATTCCAACAATATTAATGCATACAATTATATTGTAGAATAGTTCTTCAGGGCATGAAGTAATGTGCAATCATCTTTGTATGATTCAGACTCCACCATAGTATTATTCACTTAGTAGATGCTTAATAAAAATTTGTCGAGTGACTAAATCAGCAAATGAAAAATAAACAATACTTGAATTCTTTATTTCATTTAATAGCTTCTGTAACCATATTTAGAAATATAAATATTATGCATTTATTTGAGTAATTATTTGATAGTTAAAAAATCTGTTTATGCATGTATAAGTTAAGTATTTATAACAGCATCTCTATATAATCAGAAATACTTATACTTTGTGATATATTACAAGAATAGGGAATATGATTTTGCTAGGAAATATTATTTTTGAGAAGAATTCTCAAATATATTTTCATAAGAAGAGAGAAAATTATTGATAAACACATCTAAATTTGCAGATTGGTTATTTTTCAGGGTTATTTGAGGTCATAATTGTAAATCTCATTACCGTGCTTGAAGGAGGTCTCTTTCATTATTACGGTGCTGAGGTCCATATCCCTGAAGCTAATTGCAAGGTAGAGCTGCAGAGTTCTAATTGTTTGCCATCAAAATAGCTGTGTAAGCTTGATTAACAGTGTTCAGCAACATTCATAATAGTCCAAGCCTGGCCCTGCATAAAATAGAAACTGGGAAAAAATCAATAAGATTTAATAAGATCAGGAACAATCACTTACAATAGTACATCAATCACACAAAGTAATAGGTGCAGAATTTGATAGGGTCCTGAACTGCCTGAGAGATTCATAACCAGTACTCGTTAATGATTTGTTCATTTGCATTTTATCAATCCAGCTACAGCTGACAAGCCGAAGGAGCGGGAAAGAAATATGTTGACTTAAACTCATCAGCTTTGCAATTAAAAAAATAACATATAATAGCAAATGTCTTGTCACATGGAAATCTGATGTTATTACAAAGATGTGTGTTATCATTGGCTCTTCAGAGTGAGCTGCTGTTAGACTTGCAGAATAGCTCAATAACGGTGTCCCCGTGGTCACTAGGAAGTCTCAAAAGGTTAGAGAGAACGTACACGTGAATATAAATTTCCTACCCACCTCTCACAGAGCTCAATTGCATAATAATATTTAATGCAAAATGTGCACATTTTCTTGTTTTTATTCCTTTGAAATAAATGAAGCTTCTGGCTTTGCCTTAGGCAAAACCTCTATCAAATGCTAAAACAATCATAATGAGATGGCTTTCTGGCGATTATTGCTTATCATTATATTCGCTTTCAGTTGATGTTATGACTTTATAAAGTAATCATGCTGTATTTACGATCTTTATTAAAACACATTTTGGGAAGAAAGGTAAATGGTTAAAATAAAATTGTGTAAACAAATTTCTGATTCTAAATAAGTGATAGTCAGCAATATGAAAAAAAAATCCCCTTATAAACATCAGAGGCATAATGAAAAGTCTGAACTATTTCCAAGAAATTCATGTGGATTCCTGCTTAGAAAATTTCATATGGGTTTTCTATGGAGGGAATTATGTGAGTGGTAGGATGCAGAGCATATTGTCAGAAACCAGCAGTAGGACCATCAAAAATGTGGATTAATTAGTCTTTGCCCAAAACTTCAGTAAATAATGTACTCCTTCAGAGAAAAACATTATGATTCACAGCTTTGTAGATGATGTTTTAATGGCGGACTTCTATATAGCATGCTTTAATTCAATCAAAGTACAGGTAAAATCCCATTATGATAGACTCTATGGGGCCTCTAAATTGTTTTGTTGTGGTAGAATTTGGTTAAAATGAATAAATACATTTATCACCTTCTCAGCGTGTAGTACATACTAGAGAGACAGACTTGAATTTTCTATTGAATTAACACATGAAAAGAAATGCTTTAAATAGGAAGGGGGAACTGGTAGCAAAGTATTATTCTCACACATCTTTCAGGCTTTTTCTAAATTCTGAATAACTTTCAAAATAGTGATACAATATATTAAAGTTTTCCTTATAAAAAATTAATTAGACAAACCAAACTTTGAAATCTAAAAGAGTGAAGAAAATAAAAATTGTTGTGTGTTATCTTGACAAAAATAACTACAAAGGACTCAGTTATTTGCAGCTTAATTTGCTTTGCCTACAAAGCAAACTACCCAGAATCAAGTGCTTCAATTATGTAGGTTGACTCTTCTAAGGCCATTAAACAGAGAAAGCATTAGTACATTTATCAAGAATCAATTTATAGAATGCCAATTTACCTAAAAACAAATTGATAAATGTCCAATTTATTGAAAGATCAATTCACTCTAATTTTCACCATTCAATGATTTGTTATTGGTGAATTAGTTGACTTCAAATATATGCATTTTCAGTTATATGGAAATCATTGTTACCCAGTTTTGTTGGAATGTAGAATTGGTTTTATTATTCTGAACACTTTTACCTTTCACTTACTTAAGAAGCAACGTTAGCACTGATACATGTCTGAGAGATATAGATAGTAATAAAAGAAGTATTCAGAAAGTGCAAAATAGCAGAACAAGTCAGAAGCAATATCTATCTTACAAATATTCTAATAAAAGTATTAATAATTTTCTCTCAGGATTCAAAAGAAGGTTTGATAAATTGTGGGTGGATAGAGTGTCTACCTAATTTATTATCTCCTATGGCATTCTTTGAGAGTGGAATCTGAGATGTTAAAAATTACATTGGAAGGATAGGAGTAAACAAAGACAAGCAAACCAGAATGTATGGTCACCATAGCTAAAAGAAAAAAAGACATGATACGGGTTGTTGAGAGAACTGGTGATATTTGTGCTGAGACTAGAAATAAGTAGAATTTTCCCACTCCAGGTGAAGAAGATCATTTAATGGACAAATGAGCATAAGCAATAGATCAGAATCAAAGAAGCACCTGGTGCATCTGTTGAAAGACATTGGAAAGTAGAGTTGTGGCCCTTGGATCTAGATTTTGCTTTGTAGAACAGAAGTATAACAGAAGGAAATATCAAAAAGGAAGTAAAATATACTATATTCTTTAAGTAGTTAATACATAGTGCTCTAGAAACAAAGAGAACTAGATTTGCATCCCAGCTCCTATACATTGCCAATCGTTTGACTTTGTGGATTTGTTTCATCTCACAGTTTCATTTTCCTCATCATATATGATGCATACAAATCACCTACCATGGTGTTTGGCACATAGTATGCACTCAGTGCTCACTAGTTGTTATTTTTAATAAAAGAAATAAAATTAGAACTTATTTCAAATCCTGGAAATTTATTTCATCATAATAAAATTACTTAATTTATTTGAAACTTAAACTTCAACATTTATTTTCTTTTTCTTTTTTTCTTTCACTGTCACCCAGACTAGAGTACAGTGGCATGATCACAGCTCACCTCAGCCTCAAGCTTCTGACTCAGGTAATCCCACCTCAGCTTCCCAAGTAGCTGGTACTATAGACACATGTCAACATGCCTGACTATTTTTTATTTTTATTTCTTTGTAGAGATGAGGTCTCACTATGTTGCCTAGGCTGGTCTCAAATTCCTGGGCTCAAGAAATTTTTTTGCCTAGGCCTCCCAAAGTACTGAGATTACAGGCATGAACCACTGTGCTAAGCCTTATATTTGAGTGAAAATATGTGCATAAACAGCTCTTCAAGCTATAATATATTCTTCAAGTGATATGATTTGGATAAAATCTTTATTTTATAAACATACAAATAATACATTACTAGGAACTTTGAAAATGGATGAGGAAGGTGAGACTGAAGACAAGAATATTATTTAAGAAGCTTGTGGCAGACACTTATTTATTTAGGAAGCCCCCAATCAACAAAGCCCCCTGAAATTTATACTTTTGTGTGTTCCTTCCCATTGGTTTTGAGACTGATCATGTGACCAGATATAATAAATTTTGTCCAATGGGACATGAGAAGGCCTAATGAAACTGACATCTCATTTATCACTTATATATTTGAACTTGTCTTCTTGGAATACTTCTTTTTGGAGCTCATTTAACAAAACTTGTAGAAAGCATGATTAGATCACATATAAAGAGAGAGACCAAGCTGCCCAGTCAGTCTTCAGTTGTTCTATCCAGCTGAGATGAAGCTATGAAATATGTGAGAACTGAAGCCCTAGTGTACTATTCAGCCCACATACATACCATGTAAAACATAGACAGGCTTCCCAATCAAGCCCAGTTCATGTTGCAGAATCATGAACAAGTCAACATCTGTTGTCTGAAGTCATGAGACTTTAAGGTGTTTTCTTATGCAGAAACAGAAATTGTTACCCAGAAATAGAGTTCTAGCAAAGCAAAATAATAAAATACATTAGCATTTGCTGTTATACCAGGTAGTAGGAGAAGACCTGAGAAGCATAAAGAAAATTGCTATTAGAGACTGGAGTAAAAAGTACTCAAGTTATGTAAAACAAAGCAATTAATGACACTACTACCTGCAGAAACGTGAAAGTGTTGGATGTGCTTGCTAAGATTTCTGAAAAAAATATTGCAAATGCCAACCATTTTTGTTACATGACTATCTTGTGTAAAAATTAAAAAATAAATAAAAGAAAAAGAAAAGAAAATGCCAACCAGATATGACTTGCTGTGCCAAAAAAAGAAAAATTGGGTTTCCTGGCAAACTGCTCTAAAACTTAGAAGTTAACCTAGGTAAAGATCAAGTTGTGGGTACTGCCAGAAACCCATGATCTTACATAAACATCAAGTCTAAGGTGAGAGTGAAGGACACTTTTGAGGTTTTAGAAAGGTTAAAGATGTGCCTCAGAGTGCTAGATAAAGGAGCTTCTAAGAATCTTAAAGATGTTGGTCACTGCATCCTCAATTACAAGGTTTAAGAGAATTGTACTGGTAGAAGAACTATAAACATAGACTAAAAGTATTAAGACAGTTAAAAAATATTTTTCCATGTAAAGAAAAACAGATTGCAAAAGCTACTCAGCCTAAAATATGGGTCATTTATTACCAAAAAAAAGAAAAAAGAAAAGAAAAAATGAACTCAAAAGGTAATCCAAGGGCCAAGAGGACTGTGCCATAACTATGAAGGGAGTGGAACTGAGTCCTAAGAAGAAAGTTAGTGACATGTGCTCTTCAAAATTTCAGAATTGCTATGGACCAGTGACTGCTATTTAGCCCCCATTCTCTCCCTTTTTGAGTGTGAATCTCAATTGTGGCTTTTCTGTCCCCAAATTACCAATGAATTTTAGGCACGTGAAGGTCTATAATTTATCTCTTGTTTACAACTCTTCAGATTGCAAGGAAACATACCCAAGAATTCTCACTCACTCTTGGACCTGATATAGATGACAAGATCTTGTTCTTTGAGTCAAAGCCTGGTGTCATAATTAGATGGTTTTATAGATTTTGGAAACTGAGATGCAGATTATAATTTGTGTGTGGGAGGACAATAAATCCCTAGGGGCTATATAATATTGTGGTACACTTTTAATTTATTGTGCCCTCCTCTTCAATAAACAATACTTCCTGCTAGTCATGAACTTATATATTTCTCTCTTCCAATGTCTCTGATCTTGACCACATGACTAGGTTTGGCCAAAGAAACAATAGCAAGTGTGATGTGAATGAGAGCTTCAAATGAAGGCTTGTTTTCTTGAATGCTCCTTTTTGGTAACCAAACACTAAGCTGTGAGGAAGTACATGCTAATTCTAGTGATGTAGAGAGATTTTATGGAAAATAAAATATGCCCATCTAGTTTCTAGCTATTTCAGCCATCCAAGCTGAAGTGCCAAGTACGTAACGAGGCCATCTTATATATTCCTGAGCCAACAGATACTAGGTGGAGCAGAAATAAGCCATATAGACCAAGTCCCACCCTAACTATATCATTGTGGCAAATATATGATTATTGTTTTAAAATACTAAGTTTTAAGTTGATACATTATACAGCAAATAGAAAAAATTAACAAAGCCATTTCAATTTTTAAAATTAGATATGATGAAAGGCATGTTGCAGAAGCAAGTATTGTGACTTGCTGGAAGGGAAAAAACAGTAATACAAGGTGTTAAATTTAGAATGAGTGAATTTTTTGTTTTTTAATGAGATCGGGAACACAAAGGAAAAATAATGAATTTTAAAAGTGGAGCTGGGGAAGAATACCAGCTTTGGTTTTATAAATCAATTTCAAACATGTTTTTATTAATTCTGGGCCCTTTAAAAGAAGCCCCTACTTTCATATCCATGCTACAACTGGCACAAAAAAGCCAGCTATGAAGAATATTAATTTGATATATACCTTTAATTGTTTCTGTTTTCTGCTTGTCTTCAGTGGTTTTTGTCCAAGGATCTATATAATATGCACAATAATGCCTCCTAACAAGGAAGTCCATACTCTGCTTCTTGGGACCTGTGAGGAACTAGCTGAACCACAGTGTGCCCATACCTTTACCCCATGGAAACTGTGAGACAATAAATGGGGGTCGTTTTAAGCCATTGCATTTTGTAGTAATTTTTAATTGCAGCAGTAGAAACCCCATATGTTCTGTTCTCCAGGTTTTGTTATTTGCTCTGGCTTACTTTGCACACCATTTATGCATTACTTCAGAACTTGTTGGCCTTATCTGCCTTTTATTTCATCCACTAATGTAATGACCAGTTCTGCAAAGGCTCTGATAAACAGACTTATCTTGACATTCTGCAGATGTCATGTTGTCTTGCTGGTTCCCAGTATTGATAATGTTATTTCAATTGGACCAGGTGAGCATGGATTGAGAAATTATGCTTGATGCCCTAGTAAACCACATTTGCATGAGAGGACAGAAGATTAAACTTCAAGAAAAAACAAGTGAACATTTCGGAAATTAAAGATATGAAGCATCCTGTGACATCCTTTCCATTTTGCGAAAACATTATCTTAAAATTTTCAGGAAAAGTGTTTGATGAACTCGCTGCATTTCAATGGCAACTTACACCTCACTTAGAACTATTGATCTAAGTCATTTCTTAGGTGACTCGGAAGACTTCCAATTTCAAATAGGGCCCAGGATGAAGTGCAGTCTTCCTTGCCACATGGACTATACAATCAAGTGTATACTACTAGTGCTAGTACTAACTCTGTTGCATAAGAATGCTATGTGGCAAGCCCCATAGTATAGTAGAATTGAGTATGGATTGAGTTACAGAGCAAGATATGACCTTCTGCAGTAAAGAAAGCCTATTATCAAAATATCTCGAATAGTTCTGGCCAACTTTTTCACTAACCCTTCTACATTAACTCTTTGCAGAGATTGTATTTGACCAACATCTGAATTGATCTCTTGGTAGACTGACCTTGTTATTTACCTTATTCACAACATTTGAGACTTTATGTAATAGAATAGTAGCCAAATATGATGGAGGGCATGAGAAATCCAAATGTGCCAAGAGCATATTGCACTGATCACTTTTTCCAACAACTTCGGATACCCTGTACTTCATCTATCTCATTCTAATCACTCTATGGAAACTAGTTCAGCACAGCTTTAGGCAATGTCCTAGTTTATACCAGTTCACCTCAAGTTTATGAACCTTTAACCATCTTTCCTAATAATTTTCTGTCTGATTTTGTAGTGTGAAATGAGAAGAAATCAGGTAGGCTCCCAAGCATATGCAATTTGGAACTTTGAGAGAATATGTACATATATATGTGTGTTTGTGTGCATATATATATATATATATATATATATATATATACACATATATATATATGTATATATATATAGTGATTGTCTTCGTCCATTTGGCATTGCTACAAAGGAATATCCAAGGTTGGATAATTTATAAAGAAAAGAAGTTTATTTGGCTCACAGATCTACATATCGTACAAGAAGCATGGTACAAGCATCTGCTTCTGGTGAGGGCTTTAGGGAGCTCCCACTCACAGCAGAAGATGAGAGGAAGGAAACAAGAGTGAGAACAGAAGGAGCAAGACTCATTAACAATCAAACTTTGTGAAAATTATAGAGTGAGAAGTCATTCATTACTATGAGAACTGCATCAAGCTGTTTATGAGGGATCCAACCCCATAACCCAAACACCTCCCCTAGGACGCACATCCAAAGTTGGGAATTAAATTTTAACATGAGACTTGGAGGGGAAAAGATACAAACTATACCAATAACTTTTTAAACCTTAGAAAATGGTAGCTGGTAGAAAAATGCTTTTCTTAATTCTCCTCAGCAAAGGATAATCCTGTTCCATTTCATACAGATTTTTGGAATCCTATAAACTCATACAACCAAGCTAAGTTTTTTCTTCTAACTAATTAAAATGCTGGCATGCTACTTTATTACCCTGCAAAGACATTCTTATATATAACCTCAATATGATCATTAACACCAAAAAAATTAATATATGTATTACTATATCAATATAGATAGAACAAATTCATCTTTTGCCAATTATCGCAATAATGTATTTCATAGCAAGGGTATCCAATTCAAAACCACATATTGCTTTTAGCTGCCCTATCTTTTCAGTCTTCTTCAAGCTAAAATAGCCTGTTTTCCTTGGGCTTTATTGCCTTACCTCAACTTGTGTTTGTCTAATGTTTCTTCATGATTAAATATAGGTTACGCACTTTTGGCAAGGATATTAGACAGCTTATCTTGTGCTTTTATTATATATTATCAAGTGGTACATAACTTTTATTTCTCCCATTGTTATGTTAATTTTGATCACTAAGTTAAAGTGATTAAGATTTGGTTCTTTTCTTTTGTAGTTAATAAATATTTTGTGGAGAGTTACTTTGAAACTATGTAAATATCCCGTTCATAAAAATTTTTTGTCATTTTTTAGCATCTATTGATGCTTTCTTGTCAAATTCTTTTATTACCATGACGATTGGCAGATAATAACTTTCTAATTATAATTCTGTAACTCCTACTGCAGTTAATAACATCAGCAAGATGATTGACCAAAAGCCCCTAGTGCTCATTCCCACCACAACTGCAGCCAAAACAATGAGCTAACAACTACATTTTGATGAAAATAACTAAAGAGAGCTGGAGTGCACCAAAAAAGTAGCAGAAACCCTGTACAGAATATAAACTCAAGACAGCCATATAGAGAATAAAAAGAAACCCCTTGCCTCTGTTATCCCATCTCCCATCAGGATCAATTTAGAACCAGAAAGAAATTCTCCCTTTAGGGAAAAGGCAAGTATGAGAACGCCAGCCGTCTTCTCAACATTGCAGTTACTTGCAGTCCTCTCCTCTGGGGACTTATGCATTCCTCACAGGTGCTAAGCCCAGTGGAAGGAGCTGCCTGGAGTCCACATGGCTATAATCCTTCCAGAAAAGGTGCCAACACTGTGCCCCACCTTCCAGGGCCTACACTGCCACTGTGCTGTTTCATCTTGGCACCAGAACCACTGTTGAAGTGTGATCTACATTAGGGGCAAAATTTCCTGTATGCTTTAATTCCTGAGACTGTTTTGCTGCCTTTTGGTCTGCAATTCCAAAGCTGAACTGTTATCAAATCCTATACTGTAAGTAGTGTCAAACTGCCAAGGAGTCACGCTCTCCACCCCTTCCAGTTGCTGCTTGGGATCTGAGCTGACTTGGTGCCCTGCCAGGAAAACAGTGCCTTGATTGCCCAGAGCAGAGATACCCCTAGCACTTGAACTGAGACAGCACCTCACCTGACAGGGAATCTTGCCTTGACTGAGCTGAGAAGCTGCACTTTCCAGTGCTGAGCTGATATTATACCCCTACTTCTCAGGGAAATGATGAACTTGTTGAGTTGGGAAACACCACCATCAAGGTCAAACAGTGGTACCACCTTGCTTCTCTGGAACTGGACTAGACCGTCAGAGTCTGAGTTACTGAGACACCCTACCTCCTCTGGAAGTGGAGTCATTGCTGCACTACTCCCTACTATCCAGGGCCTAAGCCACAGCTGCATTATGCTATTTTCCTGAGTTTTGCTGCTGCTGTATCCTTTTTCATAGAGCCTGCGATACTACAGTGTCTCTCCATCATGGGTCCAGCATCATCACTGCACCATGCCCCATTTCCTGAAGTTTGAGTTACCGCTGTGCCCTACTGATTCTAGTTTGTGAATTACAGCTGTGCTCTGGTTATTTGTATACCTACATTCAGAGAAATCTCTTCTTTCCTGGAGCCAAGTCAGTGCAGCCTCTGCCTTCAAGGTTCAGAATCACAACTACAGTGCAGCTCCATGGGTTCAAGTAGCTGGTGTGTGCTTCAGAGTCACAGACCCTGGATTTTGGAAAACTGCATTCCTCCCTGCTTTGAATGTGAACCTGTGCCCCAGCTCCCATGTGCCGTAGTAAGTTCATGAGATCCTAAGCCTAGGACCCTCTTTTTCATAGTCACTCTGAGAAACTATGCTCTAAAATACAACACTGCTACAACTATTTGTGGCCATGTCAGATGGAATGCCAACAAAGGTATCTTTAGTTAGGACTTCCCATTCTGGGAAAAAACGAGAACAGAAATATTCCCAAAGATCTTGCCACTGAGGACTTGTACAATAGATGCTTCCACTGCGGCTAATACAAATTCCTACAGCCTCAGCTACTGAGGCACCCACAGTCATTGTTGACATTGGTTACAGCTGAAGAAGCTACATGGAGGCTATACCACTGCATTCACTAAAAACCAGAGTCATCTTACCTTTTTAAACCAAAACCCTAAGGTCTGTCTATCTGCGGGTGAAAGTCTGTCCTTACAAAAAGTCACTCTGTAAACCCTGGACAAGTTGACTATACGACTATATACATAGGCATTAACATAGGCACACACAAAAAATTAAAAAAAAAACAAAACAGGAAACATGAGACCACCAAAATAACACATTAGTTTTCAGTAACTGACCCCAAAGAAAATACAGTTTAAGCCAGGCTCAGTGGCTCAGCCTGTAATTCCGCGCCTTTGGGAGGCTGAGGTGAGTGGATTGCCTGAGCCCGCGGGTTCGAGACCGACCTGGGCAGCGAGACCTCATCTCTACAATAAATCAAAAAATCAGCTGGGCGTGGTAGTGCATGCCTGTAATTCGGGCTACTTGGAAGGCTGAGGCGGAAGGATCACCGGAGCCTAGCAGGTCGAGACTGCGGTGGCCGGGAGTGGCCACTGCACTCCAGTCTGGGCGACAGAGTGAGACTCCAACTCAAAAAAAAAAAAAAAAAGAAAGAAAAAGAAAATACAGTCTATATACTGCCTGAAAAGTAATTAAAAGTAATTAAGGTAACTCAGTGAAATACAAGATAATACAGAGAGGCAATTCAACAAAATCAGAAAACATGACTGATGATTTGAATGTGGAAATCATTAAAAAGATAGATGTCATGAAAAAGAGCCAAACACAAATCATGAATTTGAAAAATTCAATGGATGAAATTTTAAAATAAGAGAAATCTTCAACCACAAAATATATAAAAGTGGGTAGTAGAACTAGAAGATATGTATTTTGCAATTACCCAGTCAGAGGAAAAAGAAGAAAAAAGAACTTAAAAAGAGAATAAACAGTCTGTGAGAATTGTAGGACTTGATTAAGTGAACGAAATTCACATTATCGACATCACAGAATTAGAAGATACAGTGAAAGGGACAGAAAGCTTATTTAATAAAATAATGACTGAAAACTTCACAAGCCTAGAGAAAAAAAGGAATACCCATATCCGCGAAACTTAAAGTACCCCCACGAATTCAACCCAAGGAGGTTTCCTCCAAAGCACATTATAAGCAAATCGTCAAAAATTAAAAGACAAAGGGAGAATTATAAAAATGGCAAAAGCAAATTATGAACTCACATGTAAGGGAATGAAACTACCAGCATATTTCTCAGCAGAAACTTTGTAAGCTGGAAGAGAATGTGACATATTTAAAGTGCTGGAAAAAATATCCCCTTAGGAATACTATGCCAAATAAAACTGTCTTTTAGAAAGGAAGAATTAAAGTATTTCCCAAGCAAGCAAAAGCTGAGGGATTCCATCACAACTACACATTCCTCACAAGAAATACCTGATAGCATTCTTAAAGCAGAAATAAAAGGTTACTAGTTACTAACATGAAAACATATGAACGTATAAAATTTACTGGCAAGGTAAATATACAGTCAAATTCAGAATATTCAAACACTGTAATGGTGGTCTGTAAATCATTTATAGCTCTTATATGAATGTTACAAGGTAAAACAGTTAAAAAAAGAAACGATAGTTACAATAAGTTGTTAAAAAAATACACAGTAAGCCAGGCTCGGTGGCTCAGCCTGTAATCCCATGCCTTGGGAGGCTGGGGTGAGTGGATTGCCTGAGCCCGCGGGTTTGAGACCCGTCTGGGAAACTTGGCGAGACCTCATCTCTACAATAAATCAAAAAATTAGCCAGGTGTGGTAGTGCGTGCCTGTAGTTCCAGCTACTTGGAAGGCTGAGGCGGAAGGATCGCCGGAGCCCAGTAGGTCGAAGCTGCGGTGGCCGGGAGCAGCCACTGCACTCCAGTCTGGGCGACAGAGTGAGACTCCAACTCAAAAAAAAAAAAAAAAAATACACAGTATAAAAAGTTGCAGATTGTGACGCTGAAAATATAAATTGGGAAGAGAGATTGCAAGTCTAGAGTTTTGGCATCTGACAAAAGTTAAGTTGTTATCAGTATAAAGTAGTCTGTATTAACCATAAGATGCTTTATGTAAGCCTTGTGGTACCCACAAAGCAGAAAATAGCAGAAATGTAAATACTAAATAGAAAATTATGAAACCTTAGCATTACAGAAAAATCAACAAATCATAAAAATAAGCAATAAGAAAGGGAAAAAGGATTTACAAAATAACCAGAAAGCAGTTAACACAGTTACAGCAGTAGAAGTCCTTTCCTATCAATAATTACTTTGAATGCAAATGGATTAAATTTGCCAACCAATGTTCTCTCCAATATTTTCTCTTTACTAAGGCATATTTTTAAAATTTAATTTAATTTAATTTAATTTTGAGTTGTGGGGTACAACTGAGGATATACTACATAAGTAAGTCACATGCAGATGAAGTTTGAACCTCTAGCTGGTCCTCTCTTCCTCTGATAGTGGACCAGGTACCCAGTGTTGCCATGCTCCCCTCTCCCTTCCTCCTTCTCCTAGCAGTGTTCAGCATCTGCTTATCCCACCCTATGCACATGTGACCAGTGATCAGAGGCAGTTTATGAGTGAGAACATGCAGTATTCAGTTTTCTGTTTCTGTGATAGTTTACTTAGTATAACGGTCGCCAGCTGCATCTATGTTGTGGTGAAGGTCATGATTTCGTTCTTCTTTATGTCTGCATAATATTTCATTGCATATGTGTACCACATTTTTTAAATACAGTTCACAGTTGATGGACATCTGGGTTGGTTCCATGTTTTTGCTATTGGGAATAGTGCTGCAGTAAACATACATATGCAGGTGTCTTTTTGGTAGAGCAATTTATGTTCCTCTGGGTATATTCCCAGAAAAGGGATTGTCGGATCATACAGAAGCTAAACAGTTGGTTCTTTGAGAAATCACCATACTTCTTTCCACAAAGGTTGAACTTGCTTACATTCCCACCAATAGTGTAGAAGAATTCCTTTCTCTCTTGCTGTGCTAGCGCCTCTTTTGTGACTTTTTAAGGATGGCCACCATTACCAGCGTTAGGTGGTATCTCATTGTAATGTTAATTTGCATTTCTCTGATAATTAATAAAGCTGAATTTTTTTTTTGAGTTGGAGTCTCACTCTGTCTCCCAGACTGGAGTGCAGTGGCCACTTCCAGTCACTGCAGCCTCGACCTGCTGGGCTCCAGCGATCCTTTCGCCTCAGCCTTCCAAGTAGCCGGAATTACAGGCATGCGCTACCACGCCCGGCTGATTTTTTGATTTATTGTAGAGATGAGATCTTGCTGCCCAGGCGGGTCTCGAACCCGTGGGCTCAGGCAATCTACTCACTTCAGCCTCCCAAAGGCGCGGGATTACAGGCTGAGCCACCGAGCCCGGCTAAATATTTTTACATGTGTTTGTTGGCTGCCTGTATGTCTTCCTTTGAAAAGTATCTAGTCATGTCCTTTGCCCACTTTTTAATGGGGTTGTTTTTTGTGGGGTTTTTTGCCTTTCACTTTTTTGATTTCCTTATAGACCCTGAATGTTCAGCCTTTGTCAAATGCATAGTTTGCAAATATTTTTTCCCATTCTATGTGTTGTCTCTTTACTCTCTTGATGGTTTGTTTTGCTGTGCAAAAGCTTTTTGTTTTGGCAAGGTTCCACCTATCAATTTTAGCTTTTGTTTTACATTCAAGTTTTTAATTCATTTCAAGTTAATTTTTGTATATTGTAATAGGTAAGGGTTCAGTTTCATTCTTATGCATATGGTTAGCCAGTTGTCCCAGCACCATTTGCTAAATATGGTTTCCTTTCCCCAAAGTTTGTTATTGATATCTTTGTCAAAAATGGGTTGGCTGAGTGACTGTGGTTTTATTTCTGGATTCTCTGTCTTGTCCCATTGGCTTATGTGTCTATTCCTGTACCAGTACCACACCATCTTGGTTACTGTAGCCTTGTAATATGATTTAAATACTGGAAGTGTGTTGCCTCCAGCTTTGTTCCTGTTGCTGAGGATTGCCATAGCTTTGTGTGCTCTTTTGGCTTCCATATAAATTTTTGTAGTATCTTTTCTAGGTCTGAGAAAAATAATATTGGTGATTTGATAAAGATTGCACTGAATATATAGATTGCCTTGGGTTGAATGGACATCTTGACAATATTGATTCTTCCAGACCATAAGCATGGGATTCTTTTTCTCTGTATTATTCTTGATTTATTTGAGCAGTGTTTTGTTGTTCTCATTGAAAAGGTCTCTCTCTTCTTTGAAAACGTAGATGACAAAGTATTTCTTGTTTTTTGAGCCTACATGAATGGGATTGTGTTTTCATTTGGTTCTCAGCCTGTTTGCTTTTGGTATATAGAACTGCAACTGTCTTTAGCATGTGGATTTTGTATTCTGAGACTTTACTAGTCATTTATTACTGTGAGGAGGTTTTTGACAGATTCTCTAGGGTTTTCTAGGTATAGAATCATATAATCAACAAAAAAGAGTAATTTATCTTCTTTTTCTATTATATTTTGATACTTCTCATATCTTTCTCCGGCCCGATTGCTCTGACTAGTACTTGCAGTACTATGATAAAAAGGAAGAGTGAGAGTGGGCATCCTTGTCTTGCTCCAGTTCTTAGGAGGAAATGTTTTCAGCTTCTGCCCATTAAGCATAATATTGCCTGCAGATTTGTCATGGATAGATCTGATTGAAGAATGTTCCTTTGATGTCTAAGTGTTTGAGGTCTTTTATCAAGAAGAAATGTTGGGTTTTATTTAATGTGTTTTCTGTGTCTAATGAGATAATCACGTGGTTCGGTTCTTCATTTTACACCTGTTAATGCGATAAATTACATTTGTAGATTTATGTATGTTGAATCAGCCCTGCATCCTGGGAATGAAGCCCACTGGTCATGATGAATGATCATTGAAATAGGTTATTATGATTTGCTAGAGTCTTGTTGAGAATTTTTGCATCTATGTTCATTAGGAAAATTGGCCTGAAATTCTCTTTTCTTGTTGGGTCGTTGCCAACTTTGGGTATTGGGGTGATATTAGCTTCATAGAATGAGCTAGAAAGAATTCCTTCCTTCTCAATTGCCTGAAATACTTTCAATAGGTATTTGTTTTATGTCTTGGAGAATTCAGCTAAGAAACCTTTTGATCCAGGCCTTTATTTTTTTAAGGTGACGAGGCTTCTTATAACTGAGTGATTTTATGAATATTATTGATTTATTTAGGATTTCAATTTCTTCCTGTTTTAACCTTGGGAAGTTGTGCCATGCTAGGAATTTCTTCACTTCCTCTGGATTTTTTATTTTATTTTCATACAGATGTTCATAATAATCTCTGATAATCTTGAATTTCCTCCGGGTCAATTGTGATATTGCCTTTTTTATTTCTAATTGTGTTGCTGTGGACTTTCTCTTTTTTTAGTCAATCTGGCCAAGAGTCTGTCAGTTTCATTAATCCTTTCAAAGAACCAATTTTGTGTCTGTTTGATCCTTTCTATGATATTTTTGACTTCTATTTCCTGAAATTTTGACTTTATCTTAGTAATTTGAATTTTTTATACTGAATACAGAATTTAATTGCTTTTGCCTTTCCTGCTCCCTTAGGTATAACGTTAGGCTATTTACTTGAGATACCTTTGTTTTCTTGATATGTGCATGGGATGTTGTAAACTTCGTTCTTGGTGTCACTTTCATGGTATCCTAGAGGTTTTGGTACATTGCGTCTTTGTTTTCATTTGTTTCCAGGATTTTTAAAAATTTCTGCCTTGGTCTCTGTGTTGACATAAAAGTCATTCTAGAAGTGAAATGTTAAATTTCCATGCATTTGTGTGTTTTGGGGGTTTCCCATTGGTGATGATATTTATTTTTATTCCACTGAGGTCTGAGAAGATGCTTGGTATTATTTCAACTCTTTGAAATTTATTCATACTTGATTTATGCCGGAGAATGTGATCAATCTTGGAGTATGTTCCATGTGCTGATGAGTGAATGTATACTCTGTGGTTGTTGGGTGAAATGTTCTGGAGATTTCTATTAGGTTCAATTGGTCAAGTGCTAAGGTTCTGGAACTCCTTGTTGTATTTTTTGCACTGTTGACATGTCTAGGGCTGTTAGCTAGGTATTAAAGTCTCCAGCTATGATTGTGTGGGTTTCTATGTCATCTCTTAGTTTATGTAGCAATTGTTTTATAAATCTGGGTGCTATTGCATTGAATACACATATAAAGATAGATATTTCTTGCTGGTAGTTTAAACCTTTTATCATTATGTAGTGTCCTTCAGTGTCTTTTTCTTTTTAACGTTTACTGGTTTGAAGTCTGTTTTGTCTGATACAAGAACAGCTACCATTGCTTTTTCTCATTTTCCATTTGCCTTCTCTAGAACCTTACTTTACCACCTTTTACAATGGTTTCCTGAAGGCAGCAGAATATTGGATCATGTTTTTAAAAACAATTTGCTACTCTATGCACTAAGGCATGCATTTAAATTCACATAATGTCAATAATGTAGAAGTATTCTTTTGGATTTGAGAATGTGGAATTTCCTGATTCCATAAGAATAACCTGGTTATCTAATATCAACCAAGCATTATATTTATTTGCTCCTGATTTCACTATCACGCTTACAATCTGAGATAATCACCACCCTCCATATTTAAAAAAATTACTTGTTAGTGTCTTGCCATTATACTGCCACGTGTAGCATCCCAGAGGGCTTAATGTTTGCAAAGATTGTATAAATCAGGTCAACCATATCCGTTCTTGGAAGTTGTAACACATGTTAACTTTATATAAAATTTACATAATGTATAAATGATATACCTTCTTCTTTCTTATGCCAACATTAACATGATTAGAATTGATTTGAATTGCTATACTTGTAAGTTATGATTTTCATCTACACCACATTTATTATATGAAGAATTATTTCTTAACTGGCATCCCTAAAAAATTAATCAAATTTCTTCCACAAAATTAAAAAAATAGAAAACATGATATCCAATGCATTTTTGAAATATTTTTAAAAGTATAGCTAAATAAGCCACAGCAAAGTAATTCTTTTTTCTGTTAAGTTTAATAGGAGATGATGTCTCTCAGTGGTATGAGACTACTTCTTCTGATGTATTATGCAATTACCTTGATGGATGGTTAATTGAGTCACTCTGGCAGACCATATGTTTACTCATGACCTGAATGTCATTGGTCAGGTTATGGCTTCACATCTCTGGCCTTTGAACATATGTTGTTTTTGAAAATACCTGTTTTAAATTTAAACTTCTGGTTTAAAAAGCTCAGAGTAAAATAAATTATTAACTTCTTCATCAGAAATTGTCACACAATTATTTTTGTTAACAAGAGGACTTAGATTGTGTTTGTTACATGGTTTGAAACTATTGATAAATGTAATAGAACTTTTGAGTAGGCAATGAAATTGTCTCAGTTTATATGTTCCCTGATATTAATAGAAACCTCACTTGAACTTTTATGAATATATTTATATAAAAATGTTGATATTTAGATAATATTCAATTTTCTGATTTATTGAGGCAAAATGCTAAAGAGTATCCATACGGAGCTGGCCTTTAACAAAATTATATAGTGGATAACAATTATCTTTGGTATTTCAATTTTCCACCATCTTTCTTATGTCTAACATGGTTTTACTGCTCCCTGAGTTGTTAGTGGTATCTCCCTGAGTTAATGTTCTCTGATAGCTGTTTTTCTTTGGAAAAGGTTTTTTTTTAGATTTTCTAAATATCGAGAGGTAGGCAGCCATCTATTTATGCAGTCAGTGTAAGTAAATAAAGTAAATGGTCTCTTGTAGCTTTTAAGAAAGCTATATAGTAAAGAGAAATGATCTTTGTTGGAATCTTCACTCTCTCACCAACTAGTCCTAGGCTTTGGATGTGCCTTATAACATCATCAATTAGTTTTCTTAACTGGACAATTGGGATAATAATATATAAATCATTCATTGTTGTGATGATTAAAATTCTTTATATATTGCATAAAGTACAGTTCATAACAGGCACTCCATCAATATTAGTATTTTTATTATTCTTTGAACATTTCATAGTCTTCAACAGTGATTAAAATAACAATAATAAATTGCATTCACTGAGCACTTGATTTTGTGAAAGAATTGACCTATATGCATTGTTCCAATTATCTTTAAAACAGTTCTATCATATACTATCATTATCCACATTTTATATGTAACAAAACTGAAGATCCTAGGCATCTATTAGCTTGTTCAAGATTATAAAGTGAATAAGTCATGGGACACAAAGTTAACTCTATGCTGTATGAGTCTAAAGTTGATGCATAAATGCACATAACTTTTTTTAACTTGGTAATAAAAAGACTATCTCTTCTTTACAAATACAAATTTTTTAATTCTACTCAAATGCTCACCAGTAAAGAAAAAAATTATGAAAAAATGACATGAGTTAGAATTCTTGATTGCAGTGTTTGTATAAACTACTCGAATCACCTTTCAGTGACATTTGATCCTGGGTTATGATTATAGTCTTCTATGAGTGGCAATCTTGAAAAGAAATAGAGAACTCCAATTAGTTCCTGCCCTTTACATAATGCTACATGACTACTAATAATTCTCCATATCAGTACACTCATCTATTATCTTGAAAATAAATTACCAACTGATTATTAGAATTTTTTTCAGTAGCACTTTATTTATCTTGAGTCTGTGTGAAACAACAACAACAACAACAACAACAGCTATGCCTCATGGAATAACTGAATGTATGCATGAAATGGTAGCAGAATTCAAGGATGGCCTCCAATATTTCAACCCTCTGTTCTTCACATCCTGCATAATGCCTAGGGTTGTGAACAATGATGGGTGCCATTCTCATGATTAGATTAATTTATATACCACAGTTGAATTTAAGAAAAGGGGATTATCTAGGGTGAGCCTAACCTAATAAACTGAGCCTATAGAATATGTGAAGAATTCCACACAAGAAAGGTTTTGTGGAGGGGGCCATGAAACAAGAAATACAGGCAGCCTTTAGGAGTGGCTCCCCAACTAACATCCTTTTAAAAAAACACTACAAGGAATTTAATTCTGCTGATAACCTAATGCACTTGAAGGTGATTCTTCCTCAAAGCCTCATATCTGAGTTCCAGTTGAGAACTCAGTTTTACTGAACACCTTGATTTCAGTCTTAGAATGAATCAATTAAGATTAAGACCAGAAATTTTGAGCATGTCACATTGTGCCTGGACTCATTAATAAAAGAGTGCTGTTTAGGCCACTACATTTGTGGTAATTTGTCATATAGCAATAGAAAACTAATACATACCACTTAGATTATAACTTATTCAAAAGCAAACGTTATTCTTAGGAACTGATGAAAAAAATAAAAGAATACATATGCTTATGATATAGAATACCCACAGGTCTTGCAGCACACAAGTACCATGCATCTTTATAATATAATGATGATTAGAAGTATGGTAAGTAATTTAGTAAAGTACTTCTCTGAACTGTGATTATGTTAAACTAACCATTTGAATTTTGAAATTAAAAATAAACATTCCTGCTTATTTATCAAAATGACATAATATGACTTCTATACTTGTACAAGCTGTTTTGCGTATTTTCTTTCTAACCCAACAATGTTTTAAAGCGATTTCAATTTCCCAAATGTTTTAAGGTAAATACTATTACTTTTTTATGTCATTGTGGTAGAACATGGATCTAAGTAATCCTGCTTTATCTATGACATGTCTTTGATGATTCATCCAGTTTGACAAGTAACTGTCTGCTTTTAAGCTCTTTAGTTTGCATCAACACTAAGAAGAAATGAGACTTGAACAACGTGTACCATTGAAGCAAAATAGCATACAATCATTGCATTGTTAAAAAAATAAAGCTTTGTAATGGACAAAAATAGCTAATGGAGCAGGATATTTGATTCAATAATTGATTTTCTCACAAAAATGCCCTGCATTAACTTAAATATCCTGTGTCCAATGACTTTAACCTGTATTAAAAAACAAAGAACTCATCTCAGTGTATAACTTTTAGGGTAACATTAAGAGTGATTATGATGATATGCATACAATAAAATTGTCGACAATGGTAGAGTCCTGTAATTGTGAACTAAATTCAAAGAGGCTGTCTTGAAGATAAGAACTAACAGTGTCCATTTTGATTAGCTTACCTTTTCAAGTGTTCTGTTAGAAACCTCTGTCACACAAATAGAAGTGAGAACTTTATTGTCATCACTATAGCAACTGTGGAAATATTTATTTCAAGATGATTGGCTACTTGAAATTTTTTCAAGATAGAAAGAAGAACAGAAAATATATAACATTTTAATTCATTTTTAAAAATGGTTCTGCTATCTATACTAAAGCACTTTCTTTTACAGTAGCAAAATAGTCCAGGTACTTTATAATTTCTTAATTTAAGCAATAAAAGACTACACATATATCTGTATATGTACAAGTTAATTTCAATTTTCTTTATGAATGTGTTCAGCATCTCTTTTACATTTTTGAGAACAGCTTACAAAACTTTGAAAGAAACAGTTTTATATTAATCATTCAAAAGAAAATATTTTTCTATGAATAGCAATAAACAGTACTAACATAAAATACTGTACATATGTTGCACCAAATATTAATATATATTAATAAGTAAAAATAAATTAATACTGCTTCTTTGCCTTGTACAAGAACGATCACAATTTTAAAGCTGACATTTAATTTTTTGTGCTCTTTCTCTTAAATTTCTCTGCAGGAAAATGCTCTTATTCTTTCTATGTTATCTTTTAATTTCTTTAAATTTATCATGAACCTGCATGGTTCAAAGTTGCTGACAATCTGCATTTAAAATAAGATGATCATATAGTAGGACTGCCTCGACAATTTTTAACCTTTATATCTTTGCTGGAGCCAGAGTTCTGAGAACTTCGTTTATAATGGCCTTTTAAAAATGCCTTTCTAGACTGATAGGACTTACTTTTTAAGTACCCTTCTCCTACTTTAACTGAAAAAGACATGACAAGAATTCAAGATTTCCTGAAATGCATTCTTATGCATGAATTATGCACATTTATAAGATAGCATGGCTACCTTTAGGATTCCCCATAAAGCTTCCTACTGATGACTGAGATGAGTCCTCCGGAAAATTTAGGGGGATTGGGTGCTTTACGAGACAATCATGATATGAATCTATTTTCAAAGCTTTCATAATCTTTGTGTGACTTCTACTCTTGGTAAGACTGGAAAATTAAATACCGCAAATGTGTACAATTATGCAAGAAGGAACAATAAAAGGATAAGAATATGCTTTTAGTAAACCACTAAAATCATGCATAGATTATTTTAAAAAGCTTCCTGGTGCTTTAAAATCTACAGTTGATTTTTCCATGTTCATTATTTTACAAAGAATCAGTTGAATGAAATATGTAGAGCATATACATTTTTATTAAAGTATAAATTCAATATTAACAGGAACTGTTTAGAAATAATAATTCAATATTGGTTAAAAATACATATTTAAAGCTTTTCTCCAGAAGTCTCATTAAATCAAGCAATTGCATAACTAACTATGGAGAAATTCATTGCACTTTACCTACATCTACATATTACAAAATCCATTTTTATAAAGTTTCCATATCTATTCTATGTACAATTTTCATCAATATTCTATGGACTAAATATTATGTTAAAAAGTAATTTGGTGACCTAATGATATCTAGAACTATTACATAATATTTTTCAACTCCAAAAATATTGTTTATTTAAGGGAGATTAACCTTTCTGATTAGTAGGAATATTATTTTTAACCATTTGATTATTATTAACACATGAAAATGCTTTCCTATGATGGTGATAAATGTAGTATGCATGTAAAAAATACCCAAATTTTAAACTTGTGAACATGATAACATACATAATTATCTCAATATTGAGAAATTTTAAATAAAAAATATATTTCTTATTTCAAATCAATTTAGCATAAATTATTTTGTTTAAAAGTTTACATATTGTGGAGGCTGCCAGTAGATGGCATTCTGGTTTCTGTAAGCAAAACCAGAAATGGGCTTTTTTTGTGTGGAATAGGAGTCTTATTGAAAGGGTTATTAGACCTTCTTAAAGAAAGCACAACTACTTCCAAAACAGATAAGTCTCAAAAACCATGTTTTCTATGTGAATTAAATTTACCAAGGTAAGTCAATTTGTTAACACTCAAAGTTGTAATTGATGCTTTAATCTAATTTTATTGAATAAATTGAATATAATGTTATGATGATTTTAAAACAAACTAGTGAAAATAGTGTTTTAGCTTCAAAGTATTATGATCAATAATCAATTTATATTGACTCATTTTTTTGCCTACTTTCCCAAATTTATACACATCAGCATCATTTAGTCATGGATGATCACATGATTCACTTTTCTTTCAAATTAAATTTTTTCATGTAATAAACATAATCTAATATAGTTTCCTACATAAAATAGATTATTAGTCATTTGTTAAATAAATGCATTAAAAAGTATACCTATAACTCACTAGGATTCTATTTCTGTAAAATTACTATTTTTATAAAATAACATAAATTGAAAGTCCTCAGAAACTTGTTTTTTTTTTGAGTTGGAGTCTCACCCTGTCATCCAGGCTGGAGTGCAGTGGCATGCTCCCGGCCACCGCAGCTTCGACCTGCTGGGCTCCGGCGATCCTTCCACCTCAGCCTCCCAAGTAGCCGGAACTACAGGCGCGTGCTACCATGCATGGCTAATTGTTTTGTAATTTTTTTATTGTAGAGACGAGGTTTCGCCAAGTTGCCTGGGTGGGTCTCAAACCCGTGGGATTAGGCAGTTCACTCACCTTGGCCTCCCAAAGTGCTGAGATTACAGCCTGAGCCACCAAGCCCGGCCAGAAAATTTGTATAAGAATATTAAATGTCTAGTATGAAGATTAGGCCTTTACTATTTCTGAGGAATCTTTACTTCTTATATTATGAGGTAATTGAATTTATGCAAAATAGGCAACTCCCCTCTATAATATCATTCTTAGTAGTTACAGAATAAAGTATTCTTATTTTAGTCCTGGGATAGAGGAGAAGTTAAACTCCATGACTGCACAAACAAAACCGAACAAAAAACACCAAAAAAGAACAGCACTTATCTATTTCTAGCATGTCTATAAATACCTAATAAACTGAATATATTTTATCCCACAGTTCAGGGTAGATGACTGTTTAGTATAGCAATCAAACTCCAAATACTCTTTTCTTCATTGCTTTCAATTTAAAAACAAATAATATGACAATTGCAAGTTATCTTTTTATTAAAGCAGTCCTCCTTAGGAATGTATAATAAAGTACTTGGATAATTTATATATACTGAGTAATTAAAATCAATTAAAATATGTTTTTCCAAAAAAATTAATTTTTTATTAATTCTGACCATTTTTCTTTCTTTGGTCTAACCACATAAGCTTTTACTGTAATAAAGTACATGAGATAAGAAACTAATTAATCTCAGTTGATATCCTATTGATATCTCAGGTGATATTCTAGCACCAGCTATAGAGTTTCAAAGTTTTTATTTTTCACAGTTACTATTAGATTCTTTTACTACAGAAAGTTGAAAGGTATAAAAATCTGACTGTCAGCACAACTCAAAATGGCAGATACCTTGCAGATACCTTTCTATCATAAGCAAGAATCTTTAGAACATGATAATTTTAATCCACATAGTATCAGCAAGTTTATCCATTCTCCATGGCCTTGCTTCAAAGCCATCACCTCCAAAAAAATATCTCCCTGATATCCTCAGTCAGAAGGTTTATATCTCAGTTGTCAACTCTCTGAGCATTTTATACCAATTATTCATTTAGTTCTATTTTTTAAAAAATTACTGCATTTTATTAATGTGTTTTCTATATTCCCTATGCAATAAGTTCTTAGAATAATTGCACATTATTGAGTATCTCACAAGAGCTACTGTACTTCCTTTTATTGCACATTATTGAGTATCTCACAAGAGCTACTGTACTTCTTTTTATGTATTAGGCATGAAACAATTGTTTTCAAATTTACAATAAGGATTACTATAATGAAAATAATACATTACTTTTGACTTGTGTATAAAATCAATAAATATGAATAGAATGAAAAAGAATATTTAAATAAAGGATTACAATAACTTACATGGAAACAAAAAAGTAAACCTATTTCTTGAAGAAAGGCAAATTATAAATGACAAATTCATTGGTGTTTTGTTTTTAGGAAGTTCATTAGTGTAATTTTTTCCATTTTGTTTTGTTTTATTTTAGATCAGAATTTTAATTATGAATATCCATTTAGAACACTAGAAGCTTAAAAAGAAATACAATTCTAATTTCTTTACAATTTGTAAGTGCACAATACTGTATTATTAATTATAGGCACTATGTTGTTCAGGAAATCTAGCACTTATTCATCTTGCATAAGTTAAACTTTATACCAACTGAACAACAATTCTCCATGTCACGTGCTCTTAACACACACACACACACACACACACACACACACACACACACACACACACACACAAACACAGACATAAACAATTTTTGGAGGTGATAGATATGTTTATTATCTTGATTATGGTGTGACATTATAGGTGTATTATATGTCCAAACTCGTGCATTTTTTTGTATATCAATTATACATTAATAAAGCTGTATGACATATTTAATGTATACAATTTGATGAGTTTGGACATAACATACATTCATGAAGTTATCTATTACCTTGATTGTGCTGATGACTTTCTATAATTTTTTTTTAATGTAAAATTTTGGTAAAATACACATAACCTACAATTTACCACTTTAACCATTTTATGTGGACAGTTTAGTGATTTTTTTTAAGTTGGAGTCTCACTCTGTCGCTCAATCTGGAATGCAGTGGCATGCTCACCGCCACCACAGCCTCAACCTGCTGGGCTCAGGTGACACTTCCGCTTCAGCCTTCCAAGTAGCTGGAACCATCAGCATGTGCCACCATGTCTAGCTGCGTTTTTGATTTACTGTAGACACAAGGTCTCACCATGTTGTTGCTAAGGCAGGTCTAAAATCCCTGAGCTCAGGTAATCCTCTCGCTTCTAACTCCCAAAATTCTGGGATTACAGGCGTGAACCACCACACTCAGCTCATTTTAGTGATATTAAATGTATTCATGATGTATTTATATCTTGATTTGCATTTCATTAATGATTAAGAATGTTGAGTGTCACTTTATGTACTTGTTGATCATATGTTTATAGTCTTTGAAAAATATATGTTCTTTGACCATTTTGAATTAGGTTATTAGTTTTGTTATTGTTATTGAGTTTTAGAAGCTTACTATAAATTTTGGACATCAGTCCCTTATTAGATTTATTATTTGCAAATATTTTCCCCATGATGTGGATTCCCTTTTTACTCTGTGGATAGTGTCTTTTGATGCAAAAATTTAAACATTTTTCAAGAAGTCCAGGTTGTCTATTTCTTTTGTTGCCTGTGCCATATCCAAGAAATGATGCTGAATCTAATGTCATGAGGATTTTCCCTTATGTTTTCTTTTAAAAGTTGTATTGTTTTAGGTCTTACATTTGGTCTTTGATCCATATTGAGTTCATTTTTGCATATGTTGTTAGGTAAGGGTCTAACTTTTATTTTGCATGTGGACATTTGCAAATGGTGCCAGTTTTCCTAACACTATTTGTTGAAAATATTGACCATTCTACATTAATTGATCTTGGCACCCTTATAAAAATCATTTGGCCATCTAGACCAGGGTTTTTTACCTGGGCTTGTTTTAGTACTTTTGTGTTTATAACAAAATATTCGAGACTGAGTAATTTGCAAGCAATTTTTAAAAAATTATTTCTCACAGTTCTGAAGTCTGGAAATTCAATATCAAGGCACAGTCAGGTTCAGTGTCTGGCAACATTGAACTATACCAGAATCTCATAATGCGGGAAAATGATTTAGTCTCATAAATAATGAGTAATTACATACTCTTGTTTGAAAAAGAGAATTTTTGGGTTCAGAGTTTCACATTAAGCCAGGGTTTCTCATATGTGATCTCTAGTACCTTGCTCTCCCAAGTGTGATGCATGAATTTGTAGCATTGTTTTCACCTTGAGCTGGTTATCAACCTACTGTCATGGGCTGTATCCAAGAAGACCTCTTAAATCAGCATCTTCATTCTAACAAGACACCCAGTCAGTTCGTGAGCACAGTAAAGATTATGAAGCGTTGCTCCAGCAATGATGATCATAATCTACAGAAATGTATATTTTTTTACTTAAATATTATTGATCATCTTTTTTTTCTTATTAAGCAGTAGTAATGATGTGGAAGTGATTACACCTGTGTGTGTGGGAGGAGGGGAGAGAGAGAGAAAGGGAGACAGACACAGAACTGATGTGTTTGTGTTTGGTCACATGTAGACATCCTGAAAGCAATTTGAATCACTCAAATTTTAGCAGGACAACAGCATTTTAGTAGCAGCCATAGCAATTTTCTAAAATATTAATACTACCAATGAACAAAATAAAAACTGGCTTTGCTTCTTAAAGATTGGCAAGTACTGAAGAACACTATCCTCTGTTCTCCTGGCTATATGAACTAGTTCAATTATAAACCCAGATTTGGAAACTATGGCAAAATATTTTAATTGTATCACAGTATATTGAAAATATTCTAGCCGGACTCAGTGGCTCAGCCTGTAATCCTGCGCTTTGGGAGGCTGAGGTGAGTGGATTGCCTGAGACCGCAGATTCAAGAACCGCCCGGGCAACTTGGCGAGACCTCATCTCTACAATAAATCAAAAAATTAGCCGGGCGTGATAGTGCACACCTGTAGTTCCAGTTACTTGGAAGGCTGAGGCGGAAGGATCGCCAGAGCCCAGCAGGTCGAGGCTGCGGTGGCCAGGAGCAGCCACTGCACTCCAGTCTGGGTGACAGAGTGAGACTCCAACTCAAAAAAAAAAAAAAAAAAGAAAAGAAAATGTTCTATCATGAGCCTTCTGTGAAAAAAATGCTTTAATATCATCATCTATTTTTGTTTTGTTTTATCTTTTGCTAAGAAGAAATACATATATTTGAGAAAACTGTACAAGCCAATATAAGGATTTTTGACAGAAAATAGAGAGTTCCTAAAATCTATTGACACTGGTGTAAAGGTTAGGTTGGAGCACAGCTGTTGATTCCTAAACTAGAACACTATTCTTCTCATTATGTATCTGAAGATATGATCCCTATTGATCAGTTAATGATGATCCTAAGCAAACTTAAATTCCTAATTTCATGTAATAACATATCCTGAAAGCCCCTGCTACTAACTGGTTTTCTTACCTCATTAGAGCAATAAAGCAATTAGTTATATACATACTTCGGACTATTTCGTAAGGTCTATGATGGGAATTTTTAAAGGAACCAAAAGAGGACATTTGCTTTCTCTCCCCTCTTTTTCTAATCAGTAACTGTCATTGGATAATTTTGTTAACTCAAAAACATAGACACAGATATAGATACAGATACTCGTATAAGCAGAATAGAATGCATTCTTAATTTCAAAGACTAAAAAGAGGGTACATTTTATTAGAATAACAGAGGCAAATGACATAGAATTCAAAGAAATGTCTTTTGATCTAACCAGTTCTGTATTAAAATCCTGACCTTGGAATCTGTGTACTATGCAACTTTGGAGACATTACCTTCCTTTCTGATCCTCAGACTTATTGTTAATACAATTCGGATATTTTCAGATGTACAAGTCAACATTTTTACTATCATTTGAACAATTTGAACAGATGGACACTGGAGACCTTAGCTCCTCAAGCTACTTTCTGACCACAAGCTGGGCCAAATGTCAATCCTTAAACTGCTGTATCAAAAGGAGGTATGGGTATCCTGGGATGATTTCAGAGTGTCAGAAGCAATGGGAATAGACCGGGAAGAAAAGATTTGAACAATAGATATCTACCAACTAGCAGATTTTTAAAAAAATAATTAAATTAGGGCATAAGAGGTTACTGTCACTTCTGTTTGTTGTAATTATTACATGGAGATTTTATATATATATATATAATCATTGAATTAGAGTAATAAATTTGGCTACTATTATTATTAAGAATAAAAAGTCAAATAAAATGGAAAGCAGAAAGAAAATCAGGTTAATATTTAGTAGATAATTCCAGAATAAATTATTGAAGATATCTCCTATAAATAATAGAGTTTAAGTTACTCATAAGTGAAAACAAGTTAATGTTAATATTTAAGTATATAGATTATCAAGAACTGTGAAGGGTTTGAAATTTTATCCCACTTGAGAATTAATAAAGTGCTCCACCATAGTTTCAAGGCGGCTGATAGAAGACAAGATATGATATCCCTGGTCAAAAAAAGATATCATTTCTCATGATCCAACAAGCAGCATGAGCATCAAAATATTTGTATCAATTCCTCTTGTGCTGAAGTCATATGAGACAGCACTGATGAACCCATATTAAAGCTTATACGTGTAATAGGTTGCATCACAAAAGTAAAAGTTTAAATTTAAGCTAAATATTTTTTTTAAGTAGTCTGTAAGCTTCCATGCACTTTATTTAGGGTGGAGACACAGTCTCCATCATCAAAAGCTGTTTACGATGCAAACGTCCTTGAAAAGATAATCTGGAAGCAAGCGCAATCGGACTCCTGCACACAAGATGTATGGAAACTCGGCCTTATGAAGAAATGACCCTCAACACAAGTTAAAAATTTTACTTAACACATTTTTGTCTAAACTTTCTGATTTTAACTTTCCCTCCAGCTGTTTAAAGTATAAGTAACAAATAAAGATTGTATATAGTAATGGTGTACGACATGATGTTTTGGTATCTGCAAACATTGTGAAGTGATTAAATCAAGCTAAAGCATTAATTATCTCATGTACATTTTTGTGATGAGAACATTAAGAGGTACTGTCTCAGCAATTTTCAAGCTCATAGTATATTATTATTAACTCTACGTCTCCAGAACTTATTTATTTGATATAACTGAAACTTTGTACCCTTTCACCAACATTTTTCTATTTCTCTCACCCCTTGCCTCTTCCTGTCCTCAGTCCTTGGCAGTGACCATTTACTTTCTGTTTCTATGAACAGACTATTCTATGAGCTAATTATTTCTGTACTATTTCAGAAACACTATAAGAGATCATTGGTATGACAGTAATTCAAGGAAGATGTGAAATCAAGTATATTTAAAAAATAAACTATTTTACAAGCATTTTTGGCTTACAGGAAAATTAGGAAGGTAAAATAAAGGTTCCTCTCTTTACCTAGCTTGTCTTATGATCACCATCTGACATTTTGATAAATTTGTTACAATTAATAAAACAGTATAGTACATTACTGTTAACTAAAGCCCATACTGAATTCAAACTTTCTTTGTTTTTACTAACTTCCCTTTTCTGTTGTAAGATTCCGTTCAGAACACAGCATTGCCCTTCATCACCATGTCTCCTTCGGCAACTCTTAACCTGTGAGTTTCCTGGACTTTCCTTGTTTTTTGATGACTTTGGCAGTTTGGGGGATTATTAGTGAAGTTTTCTTCATAATTATACTAAGGTTATATGTTCTTGGAAGAAAGACCACAGAAGTAAAGTGTCATTTTAATCACTCCAGTAGACTTACCTTCATTATATCAATGTACATGCTATCAATCTAACTTATCACTGAGGTTGTTAAGCTTGATCATAGGGTTAAAGTAGTATTTGTCCGTTTTCTTCATTGTAAAGTTGCTCAAACAAACAAACAAATAAACAAAAAACAAAACAAAAAAACCTCTTTTTCCATACTGTTCTCTTTGGAAGAAAGTCACTACACCCAGGCTACACTTACAAAATAGGGTGCTACACTTCATCTCCTTTAGAATTCTTCTGCATGTGATATATCTATTTCTTCTCATTTATGTATTTATCAAATTACTTACTTATGTCAGTATGAATTAAAAGATATTTATTTCATTCTTATGGCTGTAATTCAATATTTTTTATTTTGTTGTTCAAATTCTTTCAGTTTTAGCCATTGACAGATTTGCTTTTGAGGTATTGGTTTAGTACTCCTTGGATATATTTGTGTGTGTGTGTGTGTGTGTGTGTGTGTGTGTGTGTGTGTGTGTGACCATTTTCTTATTTTCTGTCTCATTTTGTATCTTTTCTTCCCTGTTCAAGAGCCAGACATTTCTTTAAGAAAGCTTGGCTCCTTTCATTGGAGAACAGTATTAGAAAACAATATCTGTGACTTAGATATATTTATTACTGAGTATGTTATTACTGTCCAGAGTAGTTGTTACTAGGCAGTCTCAGCTAGAAGGATAAGAAAATATATGGACTGGACTCTCAGTGGTTCAGCCTGTAATCCCAGCACTTTGGTAGGCTGAGTCGAGTAGATTGCCTGAGCCTGTGGGTTTGAGACCAGTCCGGACAACTTGGCAAAACCTCATCTCTACAATAAATCAAAAATTAACCAAGCCTGGTAGTGCCTGTAGTTCTGGTTACTTGGAAGGCTGAGGTGGAAGGATCTCGGGAGCCCAGCAGGTCAACGGTGGGATGGCTCTTTGTGTGCTGCTGTACTCTAGCCTGGGCAACAGATTGAGACTCCCACATCTATAATAACCCAGGTATATACACATATCAATAAATATTTCTATATATAATCACCTACATTATGGTAAGCAAAACATGAGTTCATATTGATGGCTCCAACTCTATTCCCATTACAAGATAAATCATTCTAGTCTCCAGCATTTGTTTGTACATAACTTCAGAATAGTTAATATACACTCCTCTGGGAAATAACTATGTCAACTTCTAAGAGTACAGTGCTTAGTACAGTTAATTTGATCTTTAGTCTTATACTCATCACTGGTTTCCAGACTCACTTTGGTCAGCATCTTTTTTCCCTTCCCCTTCAGTGAGTTTTTTCCCCCCATACATTTGTAGTACAGTTATATTGTTTTGTTACATTTTCATCTCCTGGGAGTTTCTGATATCCTAAATATTTTTAAAATTTGCATACATTAGAGTTCATTCTTTGTGCTATAAAGTTCTATGCATTTTGACAAATGCATTCATGTATTCAGCAATACAATATTATTAAAAATGGTTTTATTGCCCTAAAAAAAATCACACGTGTTTTATTCAGCCTTTCCTTTTTATCTTGAAGTCTTAATAGATGCTTTTTTTTTTCCTACCATCTACATGGTTTTGCTATTTGCCGCTATCTTATAGTATATAAACTATTAGATTGGTTTTTTTGACATTTGCCATGTGAACTTAAAATTTATGTTGTTTTATGGCTTGATAGGTCTTTTTTTCTTTTTTTTTTTTTTTTGAGTTGGAGTCTCACTCTGTCGCCCAGACTGGAGCTGGAGTGCAGTGGCTGCTCCCGGCCACCACAGCCTCGCCTGCTGGGCTCCAGCGATCCTTCCGCCTCAGCCTTCCGAGTAGCCGGAATTACAGGCATGCGCTACCACACCCAGCTGATTTTTTGATTTATTGTAGAGATGAGGTCTTGCTGCCCAGGCGGGTCTCGAACCCCCGGACTCAGGCAATCCACTCACCTCAGCCTCCCAAAGGCGCGGGATAACAGGCTGAGCCACCGAGCCCGGCAGATCTTTTTTTTAAATCACAGATAAACTTCTAAATTGTCTTCCCAAGTGGATGTACCATTCTTTATTCCTACTACTAGTAAATAAGAAGTTCTTATTCCATATTTTAGCAAGCAATTAGTATCAGTTTTTGTAAATTTTAGTAATTCTAATTCTAGAAGGGGTTTTTATAGAATTATTCAATTTTTAATGTTTATGGGATCAGTAGTGATGAATTCTTTTTCTTTTACGATGCTGAAGCTTTATGTCTTTTCTTTTTTGCTGAGTGTGGCTAGAGCTTACCAATTCTACTGATCTTTTCATATAATTAGCTCTTTGTTCTCTTTTTCTGTTTTAAACTTTACTGATTTCGACTGTAATTATTATTTATTTTCTTTTGCTTGCTTTAGGGTTAACTTACTATATTTTTGTTAGGTTCTAAATGTAAAAACTTAACTAGCTTTTTTTCATACATGCACTCAGCATATATTCACATCAACATACTGCTACTTCTATGTCTACTTGTTTTGACATGTTGTATTTTCATCTTCAATTAGACAGAAATATTTTTAAATTTGTGTCGAGATTGGTTCTATAACCCAAGTTATCTAGAAATGTGTTCTTTAATCTCCAAGTATTTGGATAATTTCTAGTCATATTTCTCTCATTGATTTCTAGTTTAATTTAATTAAAATATGAGAACATAGCCAGGCTCAGTGGCTCAGCCTGTAATACCGCACTTTGGGAGGCTGTGAATGAATTGCCTGAGTCCGCGGGTTCGAGATCCACCTGGGCAACTTGGCGAGAACTCATCTCTATAATAAATAAAAAAAATTAGCTGGGCCTAGTAGCGCTCGCCTGTAGTTCCAGCTACTTGGAAGGCTGACAGAAGGATCGCCGGAGCCCAGCAGTCGAGGCTGCGGTGGCCGGGAGCGGCCACTGGACTCCAGTCTGGGCGACAGAGTGACACTCCAACTCAGAAAAAAATAAATAAAATAAAATCTGAAAACATATTTCGTATAATTTATATTGCTTTGAAATTTTGTGTATTTTATGGGTCAGAATATGGTCCATTTTGATTGATGTTTCACTTGAACTTGAGAAAATTATATATGCTTCTGTTGAGTGATGTATTATATAAATTCTTCTTCCACTATTGACGTAAGTCTGAGGTTTTAGCCTACATAATTTTACTTCTGCCCAAATAACTTATTTTACCATTTCTGCAAGGATATTCCAATGATAATAAATTTTCTGTTTCTGATGGTCAGAGAATATCTATTTTTCTTCACTTTTATAGAATGATTTTACTGGATATAGAATACTAGTTTGTTGTGGTTTTGCTTTATTTTAAGAATTTAAGTATTTGCATCCACTATATTGCTTACATAAATTTTGGTTGCAAGTTCACTGTAATTCTTATCTTTTTTCCTGGAGAGTTTTAGTGCTTCACTTTCCCTCTGGCCTCTTTTTTTTTTTTGAGTTGGAGTCTCATTCAGTCGCCCAGACTGGAGTGCAGTGGCCACTCCCAGCCACCGCAGCCTCGACCTGCTGGGCTCCAGCGATCCTTCCGCCTCAGCCTTCCAAGTAGCCGGAATTACAGGCATGCGCTACCACAGCCGGCTGATTTTTTGATTTATTGTAGAGATGAGTTCTCACTGCCCAGGCGGGTCTCGAACCCGCGGCTCAGGCAATGCACTCACCTCCACCTCCCAAAGGCACGGGATTACAGGCTGAGCCACCGAGCCCAGCTCCCTCTGGCTTCTTATAAGATTTTCTCTTTGTCTTTATTTTTCTAGTTTTAGTATGTTATGTCTCAGTGTAATATTTTTTATATTTATCCTGCTAGTGTTTTCTGAGCTTCCTAGTTTTGTCCTTTTGTGTCTTTCATTCATTTTGGTAAGTCCTCTGCCATTATGAGCTCAAATATTTCTGTTTCATACTTATTTCTTCCTCATGTGACATGCTTATTACACCTTTTTTATTTCTTTGATTTTTATCTTTTTATTTATTTTTTCCTATGTTTTTTACAAATCAAATTAATTCCATGTCATCTTTTAAAATTATGCTGAAGTTCTTGGATATTCTGTTTTATTTATTTACTTATTTATTTATCTGTTTGTTTATTTACATTACATTTCAGTTCATAAAATCTCTAACCTGTATTTAATCTCACTTTTTGTTCTGTTTGTCTAGTCTAAATATGAACCCATCAAAAACATGCTTAATTTTTGTTACAGTATGTTTTGTTTTAAACATTTCCTACTGACTGTGTGAGAAATAAGAATGATGATTTATTTTCTATTTTTATCATCTTTAATTTTTTTATTTTAAAATTGTGGGGTACAATTCAGGGTTAGTTATACAAATATTCATTGTGCAGGTACCCATATTGATGAGGTGTGTCCCCACTTCCCCAGGCAGTTTCTCACTACTGCCAATCTCACCTCTCCACCAACCCATGCCCCCGCTATTTCCCGCTACTGTCAATTCTTTTCTTATAGTGTTATGATAGTTGGATAATTGTTCAAGGTCCAATTTATTTTCAAATTGGAGCCTAGCTTATCTTGTGTTCTCAATGCTTTGTGCTTCTCTTTTGTTGATTCACTTCCTACTTCCTTGTGCATATATATATATATAATTTACTGTTAACAGCTTGGTGTATATCATTGAAGACTCTTTTCTATTCATATCCATATCCAAATACAGTACTATTTTACAGAAATGAAGTAGTATTATGCATGCTATTTCGAGGGCTTTTTACTTTGGTGGGTTTCATGTTAAAACTTTTGGTGGGATCTAATCAGAATGATTCTGTAAGCCAATTGGCAAATAGGACATGCAAACGAAATGATTCTGTAAGCCAGTTAAAATGTGTCACGTTGGCATCATACAAGAAAGCCTGTAACTTTTGCAGTATTCCTCCAATGAGGAACCAGTAGAGGGACAACCTTTTAGGAATAAAAGTGCTGATTCTTCCTACTTTGGTGTGCTCACCCACCAGATACCCTATGTTGCACAACTGTCATTAAAATCTCGCTTCTGCTACACTCCACGTCTCTGTGTCATCCTTTTGATTTTGGACAGGTAAGTTGGTTTCTCATATTATGTCTTTAAATTTTCATCTCTGTGCTTTTATTACTTATCTGTTCTTTTGTATTTTCTATATTTTCATTAAATACTTTAATATATTTATAATAGTTTGTTTAAACTCTCTGACAATCTGTGTTATATGTTTGGTTATGATATTGTTTTCTCCCCTTAAACATTTTCTAACTTGTCTTTCTCTGTGTTGTAAAATTTTTGTATAAACCTGGATGTTTGTATGAGATATTAAGAACTGAGTTAAGTAGAACTTTAGTGTGAGAATTTATTTTAATTTGATAAATATTTAAACTGTGTTTATTGTTTACTGTGGTGGTAGACACCAAAGACTTTGATAGTTCTTGTGTCTTTTTTATCTCTTCTCTTAACTTCTTTAAATACTCCACTTGAGAGTTTGCATTTTGTGGTTATTTTAGCTATTATTCACAGTGTCCTATAATCTTCTCTGACTTTATCTCAGTCATTTACTCAAATTGTATCCTAGAATATGACCTATCCTAGTGTTTCCCCAGTGTTGTGGCCTTTTTTAAAAAATCCCACTTAGATTAGGCAAGAAGCAAGAAGGAGTTTGAATTGAAGAAATAACGTTCCTCAAGGTGAGATTAGTCTCTAAAGAAGGCTTTTATTTTAGATGTTGATATTTCTTAAGGAGTATATGCTGGGCATATTTTGCAATAATTACTCTTTACCTCCTTCTGCCATAATTATAACTGGATTTTTCTTGAAGTGTCTCAATGATCCTCTTGTCCCCAAATGTAATGGCTCCCAAATAGTAAAACCTTTCAAAGATGGGGAGAGGGTCCCATATAGATTCTGTGACTCTCCTGCTAGTCTACATTCAGCTCCATAAATCCATCAAAACTACCACTTAAGTGCACCTAGCAGTTTAGGTTTTCTAGTGGGTGGCTTCTGCTTTAGGTTATTATAACTTGGTTCTAGCTCTGAATTATCCCGTCTCTCCAGATTAAGTGACAGTTTACCCTGCAACCTAAGTTCTCTGATGAGTACTATTATGGTTGCTGATTTTCAGTTAGTTGGGTTCTTTTGCTTGTAAGGACCAAGTAACAATTTCTAAGCTCTTTATGTGTCAGAATTAAACCCTGAAGCAAAGCATTTTATTTTTCAATTATTAGCAAAACATTAGGCTGCAGTTTGCCAATTGTGATATTATATGATATATTAATGGCTGAAGGAAGTGAGAAAATAAGGATCATCATCATCAGGGTCATTATCACTATCATCATCAAAACTTTGCAAAAGAAAGAAACCATAATATGACTCATTTCTAAATTGTCATGGAATGAGATGGGAAAATAACTTAGAATAGCTCCATTTGTATCATATCATCTTTTATTAAATAAAAATCCTTCACCTCCTGTAAGGGAAGACTGATAAAAAGAAATGACAGTCAGAACCTTCTTAAAAGCAGTTTTGCCAGTTAAAGAAATTGTATAAAATAAAAAATGTATGTGCATATTTTCTATGAATAATAAAATGTAATTTTGCTTCTTAAATGCATACTTTTGTAGAAAAATAAAAGTGAGGAGGACAACAGTGTTTCAAAAGAGATTTTGTGGACTTGGCACACCAGTTTTGATCATTGAAGAGGAATAAGATATTTAAGTCCAATTGGGTATACTTTTTTCTCAAAACCTGACACATGTTTATCTTCTAACCAATGGGTCTTTCCTTCTCATCATCTGAGTTTTTGACTCTGGCAATTTTTCCTTTGCTATCATCTCTAATCACCTCTGGTATTTATAGTGTCCATATATTTATTTTAAGATTTTTTGTCTTTTATTGTTTTGTGTTGCTATAAAAGAATATCAGAGACTGGATAATGAATAAAGAAAAGAGATTTATTTAGCTCACAGTTTTGCAGGCCGATAAGTTCAAGTGCATATTGCTGGCTCTGGCAAGGTTCTTCATGCTGCATCCCAACATGGTGGAAAAGGTCAAAGGACAAGTAGAAATGTTTAAAGAAAGAGAAACTGAGGGGAGTTTTGACTTTATAACAACCCATTCTCACAGAAAATAATCCAGGCCCATGAGAACATATCCAGTCTCATGGGAGCAAGAACTCACAACCAGGAGAACATTCGTAAGAGATTCTCCCCCATAACACGAATACCTCCCACTAGGGTCCACCTTTCAACACCACCACATTGAGGATAAAATTTCAACATAAATTTTGGTGGAGTCAAACAAAACATATCCAAACCATAGCATTATTCTTAAATATTTGAAAGAGTAGCAACTCAGAATGCTACTTGGCATACTTCATAACTAAACATGGAAGAAACCATTACACAAAAACTATTTATGATTTCAGTCATCTTCTATCTCCTATTATTAAATATCCATTTTTTAAGAAGGCAAAAATTCAAAAATATATTTAAAAAAAAATCCACCATGAGTAGAGATTTGTTCCAAGTATGCAAGGCTGGTTCAATAGTCAAAAATTAATTAGAGTAATCCTACATATCAACAGGCTAAATAAGAAAAATCATATGATTATATCAACATATGATAATATAGACAAAGCATTACACAATCCAACACCCATCCATATTTAAAAACAAACAAGCAAAAGCAAAAAATTTCTCATTAATCCATAAATAAAGGAATCTTTTTAAATTTGATAAAGAACATTTGTTAAAAAATCTACAGTCAACATCATAATTAAAGTGAGAAATTGGATACCTTCTACAGAAATAGGAACAAGGCATAGAAGTCCTCTCTCACCACTAAATTTCCCTGAAAGTCCTAGTTAGTGAAATAAGGCAAGAAAGGGAAATAAAAGTATTGTGATAGTAAAAGAAAAAATAAAAATATCTTTATTTACTGATGACACAATTGTCTATGCGGAAAATTCCAATTGATCCAAAATAAACTAACAAACAAACAAAAAAATCAAAAAACTGGAACTAATAAGCAAGCACACTAAGTCCCCTACATAAGAACCTTCAATTTGCAAACTTTCAAAGATGGAAATGTGTTTACATGTCCAATTACATGTTAGTTAACATGTCTGGCGTATATTGTCATGTGTGTGCATTGTCTATAAGTGGTTGTGCTTTTGTGTATTTTACTGTATAATACTGTATAGACTACAGTAGTATAGTATCTTTCTTTCAATCCCAGGATGTCTGGAAGCAAGTGTAAAAGCAGTGGTGAGGTAGCTGGTACGGTGCTAAATAGCTGACAGTGTTAGTTGAATACATAGGCTAACTTTGTGGAACTTACAAACAAATTGGACTTATGAATCTACATTCTACCTCAGAATGGGAATTGTTTGTATGTAGGGACTACTGTATATCAAATTTGCAGGACATTGAGTTAATATAAAAAGACTAGCCTGTTCTCGGTGGCTCAGCCTGTAATCCCAGCACTTTGGGATGCTGAGACAAGTAGATTGCCTGAGCGCACAAGTTCAAGACCAGCCTGGGCAGCTTGATAAGACCTTGTCTCTGCAATAAATCAAACATTAGCCAGGCGTGATAGCTCATGCCTGTAGCTCCAGTTACTTAGAAGGCTGAAGCGGAAGGATTGTTGGAGCCCAGCATGTCGACACTGGGGTGGCCGTGAGCATGCCACTGCACTCCAGTCAGGTCAATGGAGTGAGACTCCAACTCAAAAGAAAAAAGAAGGGAAAAAAAATGATACACACACACACACCCACCCACACACACACACACAAACACACACACACACACACACACACACCAATTACATTTTCCCGTTATCATCAATTAACACTTGAAGTTGGACTTTAAAAAAAATACCATTTACAATAACACCAAAAATCAAATAATTAGGTATAAATATAACAACATATGTACAGAGGTTTTAATTTTAAAAATTACAAAAATCTGAGAAAAAAATTAAGGAATATCTGATGTTCTGTGTTTATGGATTAGAAGAAGCAATAAGGTTAAGAAGTCAGTTTTTTAGAATTTAGTCTATAATTCAAATCTATTCTAATCAAAATCCCAACAAGCAATTTCAGATATCAACAAATAGAGTAAAGTTTATATAAAAAAACAAAAAAATCTAAAACAGGTAACTCCTCAATAAAGAAAAAAAAAGACATTGCCTAATTTCAAGACTTAAATAAGCTATAGTAATCAAGATAATGTGGTATTGGCAAATGAATAAACAGATCAATTGAACAGAATAAAGAGCCCAGGAATAGATCCAGACAAATAGAGCCAATTGATCTTTGACAAAGGAGCAAAAGTAATTTAATAGAGAAAAGGCAGACTTTTATTTTACTTTTAAAATAAAGATAGCCTTTGAAACAAGTGTGCTGGAACAATCAGACATCCACATGAGACAAACAAAGCATCTAGAAAAGACAAATAGCTTAGATCTTTCACAAAAATTAACTCAAAATGGATCACAAACCTAACTGTAAAAAAATAAAACTTCTAGAATAAAACATAGGAAAACCACTAGATGACCTTAGGCTTGAAAAAAGTTGTTATGTGCAACACCAAAATTATAATTTATGAGAGAAAAATGATAATTTGGGCTCTAAGGAAATGAAAAGCTTCTGTTTTGTGAGACTCTAAAAAATTTAAAATATGAGCTACAGATGGGAGAAAATATTTGTAAAACATGTGTCTAATAGATTACTTTTATTCAAATATACCAAAAAAACAGTTAACAACAATTAAAATAAACAAATTTAAAAATGAACAAAAGATCTGGAAAGACACCTCAACATCAACAAAAAATACATGCAAAAGGCAAATAAGTAAATACAAAGATGCTCAATTTTTTTTTTTAGAGAATTAAAAGTTAAAACAACAGTTACTACTGCATACCTATAAGTGACTAACATAAAAAAATATATATAACCTACCAATATCAATTGCTGGTAAGGAAGAAAAGAAACAGGAACTCTCATTTATTGCTAATGGTAATATAAAATGGCACAGCCACATTAACAGTTTCTTACAAAGATAAGCATAACCTTATCATAGGATATAACAATCACACAGCTAGACATTTAAACAACTGATCTGAAAACTTATGCCCATAAAAAATATTTATGCAAGTACCCACAGCAGCTTTATTTATAATCTTCAAAACTGACAGCAACCAGGATGTTTCTTTAATAGGTGAATAGATAGCCATACTTACATCTATACAACAAAATGTTTTCAACAACAAAAAGAAATTACCTATCAGGCCATGAAAAGACAATAAGGACTTTGCCAAAGTCCTTTATCAGTTCAAGGAGGTTTTTGACAGATTCTCTTGGGTTTTTAAGATATAAGATCATGTCATTCTCGAAGAGGGATAACTTCACTTCTGCTTTTCTTATTTGGATACCCTGATTTCCTTCTCTTGGATGATTGCTCTAGCTAGGACTTTCAACACTAACTTGAACAGGAGGCGTGAGAGTGGGCAACCTTGTCTTGTTCCAATTTTCAGGGGAAATGCTACCAATGGCTGTCCATTTAGCAATACGTTGGATGTAGATTTATCATAGATGGCTCTTAATATTTTGTGACATGTTCCATCTATGCCTAGGTGTTCAAGGGTTTTTATCAAGAAGGGAAGCTGGATTTTATTGAAAGCTTTTTCTGCGTCAAATGATGTAATCATGTGGTTCTTGTTTTCACACCTGTTGATGTATTTAATTACATTTATGGTCTTGCAGATATTGAGTCAGCCCTGCATCCTGGGGATGAAGTCTACTTGGTCATGGTGGGTGATTTTTGGGATGTGTTGTTGGATCTGATTTGCTAGAATCTTGTTGAGAATTTTTACATCTATGTTCATCAGGAATATTGGCCTGTAATGCTCTTTCTTTACTGAATCTTCCCCCAGTTTGAGTAGCAATATGATGTTAGCTTCATAAAATGATTTGGGGAGAATTCTGTCTTTCTCAATTGCCTGAAATACTTTCAATAGGATTGGTATCAACTCCTCCTTGTATGTTTTGTAGAATTCTCCTGGAAAACCATCTGGTCCAGGGCTTTTTTTTCTTTTTAGATAGTTTTCTTATGACAGAGTCAATTTCCTGGTTGTTATTGGTCTATTAAGGGTCTCAATTTCTTCTTATTTCAACCTTGGGATGTTGTATGATGTCAGAAAGCTTTCCATTTCATTTAGGTTTTCAAGTTTGTTTCTTTACAGGTATACAGAGTAATCTCTGATAATCTTTTGTGTTACTTCAGGGTCATTTGTGACTTTATCTTTTGCATTTCTGATTGTGTTCTTTTGGACTTTTTACCTATTTTTCTTGGTCAATCCAGATAGGGGTCCATCAATCTTTAACCTTTCAAAGAACCAGCTTTTTGTTTTACTGATTTTTTAAATGATATTTTTGTCTTCTATGTCTAGTATTTGGGCTTTTATTTTGGTGATCTGGATTCTTTTCCTGAAGTTAGTTAGGGTTTTGGTGGTCTTGCCTTAGGTGATTTGTTAGGCTATTGACTTGTGATCCTTCCATTTTTTTTTTTTTTGACTTGTGTTTGTAGAGATATGAATTCCCCTCCTAATATTGTTTTCATGGCATTCCAGAAGTTTTGGCAAGATGTTTATTCATTTTTGTTTATTTACAGGAATCTTTTGATTTCTGTTTCGATTTCTGTGTTGACTCAGTTGTTGTTCAGCAGTCACATTCTTATACACTGACAAAAAACAGAGAACCAAATAAAAAGCATAATCCTATTAGCAATAGCCACATACAAAAAAGAAAGAAATACCTTGGCATTTCTCTAACCAGAGAAGTGAAAGACCTTTATAATGAAAACTAGAAACACAGCTCAAAGAAATCAGAAAAGATACAAACAAATGGAAAAATATTCTATGCTCATGGATTGGATGAATTTACATTTTAAGATGTCCATCCTACCAAAGGAAATCTACAGATTTAACACAATACCCATTAAGTTACCAATATCATTCTTCTCAGACATGGAAATGATAATACATAAATTCATATGGAAACATAAAAGACCATGAATAGCAAAAACAATCAGTTGCAAAAGAAACAAAGCAGGATGTATCGCACATCCAGATTTTAAACTCTACTATAAGGCTACAATAATCAAAACAGCATGGTACAAGATAAGGATATAGACCAATTGAATAGGATAGAAATTCCAGAAGCAAAACCTCAATTTTTCAAGAAATTCACCTTCAACAAAACTCCCATCAACAACCAATGGGGAGAGAAAAACATATTCCATAAATGGTGCTGGGAAAACTGGCTGACCACATGCAGAAGATTGAAACATGACCTTTATCTATCACCATAGACAAAAATCAACTCTAAATGGATCAAAGACTGAAATGCAAAACCTTAAACTGTAAGAATCCTAGAAGAAAATGTAGGAAACACTATTAGGCACATTGGAGTAGGCAACCAATTCTTGATAAATTCTTCAAAAGCAAAAATCATAAAAGATAAGATAGACAAGTGGGTTCTCATCAAACTGAAAAACTTCTGCAAAGCAAGGAAATCATCAGGGGAGAAGGGAAACAGCCCACAGAATGGGAAAAATTATTTGCCAACTATAAATCTGACAAAGGCCTAGTATCCAGAATCTACAAGGATGCCAAATGTGCCTAAAGGAAAAAACAAACAAACAAACACTATTAAAAAGTCAACAAAAGATATGAAGAAACACTTCTCAGAATAAGACATACGTACAGCCAATAGGTACATGAAAAAATGCTTAGTCTTACTAATCCTCAAAGAAATGCAAATTAAATTAAAATACCACCTAACACCAGGCACAATGGTCATCATCAATAACTCAAAAACAACAAATGCTGGAGAGGATGTGGGGAAAAGGGACCACTTCTACAGTGTTGGTGGGAGTGTAAACTAGTACAACCTCTGGGAAACCAGTTTGGCAATTCCTAAGAAATCTAAAAATTGACCTTCCATACAACCCCACAAAACCCCTTCTAGGAATATACCTGGAGGAACTCAAATCACTCTATGAAAAAGATACCTGCACACACAAGTTTATTGCAGCATTATTTACAATAGCAAAAATGTGGAACCAGCCATACTGCCCATTGAAGGTGGAATAGATAAAGAAAAAGTGGTAGATATACACGATGGAATATTATGCAGACATAAAGAAAAAAATATGGACTTCACAGAAAATTGGATAGATTTGGAGTCTATAATACTCAGTAATCTATAACAGAAACAAAGATCTGAGCACTACATGTACCCACTCATAAGAGGATTCTGAACATTTATCATAATACTACAAGAAAGGGATTGGCAGTAGTGGTATACTGCCAGGGGACAGGGGAGCACATAACATCAATAAAGATACCCAACCTTAAACCAGGCAAAGTGGAACCAAGAGGAGGCCCAAACTTTATCTGTATGATGATCACTTGTGTACCTAACTCTGAATTGTACCCTACATCTTTAACAATTTTTTTAAAGATAATAATGAATCTTAATTATATATTGCTAAGTGAAAGAAGCTTGTCTGAAATGTTGCAGCATGCAAGGCTTTCATTTTCTATATCCTAGGCCAGACTCGTTTCCATTAAAAATTGTTATTATAACCAACTTAGTAGATTTGAGCTAGTATATTTTGAGGTTTGAATTTGCATTTATTTAATGACCATTTAATAACTAAAGATGTTGAGCATCTTTTCACAGGTCTATTGACTATGTGTGTGTCTTTGGAGAAATGTCAAGTCTGTCCATTTTTTAATTGGGTTGTTTGGGTTTTTTGTTGTTAAGTTGTGTTTCAAATATATAATTTGTAAATATTTCTTGCCATTGTATAGATTTTCCTTCTAATTTTTTAATAATGTCCTTTTATGCATAAAATTCTTAATTTTGATGCAGTCCAGTATATATTTTTTTCTTTCATTGTTTGTGCTTTTGGTTTCACATCTAAGAATTCTTGCCAAATTCAAAGTCGTTAATTACTTACCTTATGTTTTCTTCTGAGAGTTTTATGGTTTTAGCTCTTATATTTAGTTCATCAGTCCGTTTTGAATTTGTTTTTACATGTTGTGAAGTAGAGGCCCAGACTTACCCTAGCATGTGGATATCTAGTTGTCCCAGCATTATTTTAGAGGACTATTATTTTTTTTCTTGAATAATCTTGGTATGCTTGTTGAAAATTAGTTATCCATAGATGCATGGGTTTATTTCTGGACTCTCAAGTGTGTTCCATTGGTCTATATGTTCATCCATATTAGTTTGTTTACTATAGTTTTTTTCAGTAAGTTTTGAAATTGGGGAGTGTGAGTTCTTCAAATTGTTCTCTTTTTATATATTATTTTGTTTTGGGGGGGATCCATAGTAATTCTATATGAATTTGAGAATTAGTTTTTCCATTTCTACAAAAAAAAAAGTCCATCGGAATTTTGAAAATAATTACATTAAATCTGTAGATTCCTTTGGGTACTACTGTCATCTTAACAATATTAAATATTCTAATACACTAACACAGGATATCTTTTCATTTGTTTAGGTTTCCTACTTGTTTTTTACTTGTCTCATGTTCTTTGTTCTTCATTTTCTCTATCATATTTATACATATTTATTTGAATTAATTAAATTTTGTTTAGTGTATCTATTTAATCTCTGCTATGAAATCACTAATCTACAGCTACACCTTTTTGTTTTCTCTATTTGCGGTTGTTCAGCGGATTACAATAGATATTAATTCATCAGTGTTGAGCTTCAAATAATACTATACCACATTATACAATATAGTAATATAACAATAATACCTTTCCAACACTTTTTTTTTTTTAGTTGAAGTCTCACTCTGTCGCCTAGACTGGAGTGCAGTGGCTGCTCCTAGCCACCGCAGCCTCGACCTGCTGGGCTCTGGCAATCCTTCCGCCTCAGCCTTCCAAGTAGCTGGAACTACAGGCGCACGCTGCCACGCCTGGCTAATTTTTTGATTTATTGTAGAGATAAGGTCTTGCTGCCCAGGCAGGTCTCGAACCTGCGGGCTCAGGCAATCCACTCACCTCAGCCTCCCAAAAGCGCAGGATTACAGGCTGAGCCACCGAGCCTGGCTCCAACACCTTTTAATTATTTTTTCATACCCTCTTTTATTTTATTTACCATTTCTGGTATTCAAAAAAACTTTTTGTAGATACTATTTTTTATCTAGTATCATTTTTGTATCAACCTGAAGAACTACCCTTAACATTTCTTGTAGTGCACACAGACTAGCAATAAATGTTGTCTGTTTTATTCATAAAATAGTCCTTCTATTTACTATCTTTGACAGACCTTTTTGCTAGATACAGAATTCTGATTGAAAGATTTTCCTTCAGCTCTTTAGAGATAGTGCTTCATTGTTTTCTAGTTGCATAGTTTCTAAAAAAAAGCTTTGTGAACTTCTTGGGTCTGTGAATAAATAGTTTTTATCAAATTTAGAAAATTCATTATCAACAATTCTTCAGACTTAAAAAATATATCTCCCTAATCTCTTTTAAACCCACATTTAGAAAATTATTGTTAATTAGAGTGTCTTTACTCTCTGGGCTACATTAACAAAAACATTTGTTTTGTTATGTCTTCAAGTTCACTTTTTAAAAATGTTTTATCAACTTTTGATTTCAGAAAGTGAAATTTTTTTATCAAGTGTCTTATATTTATCTCCAGAATTTAGGTTGGGTCTCTTTTATATCTTACATATCTCTTTCATTATTTTAGTGTTTGTTTTAACATTTATAATAGCTATTTTAAACTTCCTGTCCATTAATTTCACCATCCTTGTTATTTTGTGTCTGTTTCTAATAACTGATGATACTGGACATAGATTGCATTTTCCAATTTCATAACTTGTTCAGTAAACTTTGATTTTGCTAAATGTTGTGAATTTTATAATGTTTAATGCTGAATTATGTATATTTGTTATCCTTTTTTTCTCTTATTGCTACATAATATTTTACATATTTATAGGGTACGTGTGAGTGTTTGTTGTATGCATGGAATATAAAATGATCAAGTTAGGGTATTTGAGATGCACAGCACCTTGAGTGGTTATCATTTTTATGTATTGATTTCACTTCAAGTCCTCTCTTCTAGTTACATTGAAAAATCAGCAAGGGTACCTGCGTAATGAACATTTGTATACTTAACCCTAAATTGTACCCCACATCTTTAAAATAAATAAAAAAGAAAAGAAAAGGAAAAATACATAAATTCTTGCTAAGTATAATAATTTTAGTCTGCTATCAAGCATACTAATCTGTATGTTTTCATCCAGAAGCATATCCCCCCTCCATTTCCACTTTCTGATATCTATTGTTCTATTCTCTATGTCCATGTGACCACATTCTTTTAGCTCTCATGTATGAGTGAAAACATGTGGTATTAGTTTTTAGTCTTTCTGTGCCTGGCTTGTTTAACTTAGAATAATAATCTCTGATTCCATCTGCATTGCTACAAATGACATTATTTTTTTTAAGGCTGATATAGTATCTCATTGTTTGTGTGTGGGCACATATATGCATATATGTTTTATATATAGTATATAAAATATATGTTTTATAATGTATATCTTTGCTACTGTAAAGAGTGCAAATGCAGGTATCCCTTTTATATATTGATTTCCTTTGAGTTGATATTCAATAGTGGAATTGCTGGATCATGTGGTAGATCTATTTTTAGGTTTTTGAGAAGTCTCCAAAATATTTTTTTAATAGTGGCTGTTCTAATTGACATTCCCTCCAACAGTGTATAAGAGTTCCCTTTTCTCTGCATCCTTTCCAGCATCTGCTATTTTTTTGTCTTTTTAATAATAATTCTAACTGGAGTGAGATGATAGTTTATCGTGGTTTTGATTTATACTTCCCTGATGATTAATAATGTTGAGCACATTTTTAAATACTAATTGGCTATTTGTATGCTTTCTTTTCTAAATGTCCTGTGTTTTGCCTGCTTTTTAATGTTTTTTATTGTTAAATTGTTTGAGTTTCTTGTATATTCTGGATATTAGTCTCTTTTTAGATGAATAGTTTGCAAATATTTTATTCAATTTAAGAGATTGTTTCCTCATTCTGTTGATTGCTTCTTTTGCTGTGAAGTTTTTCAGTTTAATGTAGCTCCACTTTTATTTCTGTTGCCTGTGTCTTGAGGTCTTAGTCATAAAGTATTTTCTCTATGTTTTTGGATAGTAGTTTTATGGCTTGAAATCTTATACTCAAGTATTTAATACATCTTGAATTCTCTTTTGTATATAGTGACAGATACAGACCCAGTTTTATTCTTCTGCAGATGGTCTAGTTTTGAGCACCATTTATGGAAAATGCTGTCTTTTCCCCAAAGTATATTTTAGCAGCTTTGTCAGTGGTCATTTGGTTGTAAAATGTGGATTTATTTCTGGGTACTTAATTTTGTTCCATTGGTCTATGTGTCTATTTTTATACTAATATAATTATGTTTGGTTACTGTGCTGTTGTAATATATTTGAAGCTAGATATTGCAATGCCTTCAACTGTGTTCTTTTTACTGAGAATTACTTTGGTTATTCGAGCTCTTTCCTGATTTCTTCAGGATTCAATCTTGGTAGGGTGTATGTTTCTAGGAATTTATTCATTTCCTCCAGGGTTTCCAGTTTGTTAGCACAAGCTGTTCATAACACTCTTTGATGAACTTTTATATTCCTGTGGTATTAGTTGTAATGTCTCCTATTTTATTTCTGATTTTATTTACTTGAGTCTTCTCTCTTCTTATCTTGGTTAGTCTAGGTAGCAGTTTATCAATTTTGTTTATCTTATGCCAAGTTTTTATTTCATTGATCCTTTGCAATTTTTTTCAGTCATTACTTTGTTCATATTGGCTCTGATATTTATTATTTATTTTCTTCAGTTAGTTACAGTTTCGTTTTGTTTTTGTTTTTCTAGTTCCTTGAAGGAACATCATTAGATTGTTTATTTGAAGTCTTTTTTTCTTTTCATTTAGGCATTTGTTGATATAATATTCCTTCACAGCATTGTTTTGCTGGGTCCCAGAGGCTTTGGTATTTTTTTTTTTATTTTTCATATGCTTCAAAAATTTGTTTGATTTTCATCTTAATTTCTTCTTTGACCTAGGTCTTTCAGGAGCCTATTGTTTAATTTTCATGCATTTGCGTTGTTGCCAAAGTTTCTCCTGGTTTTGATTTCTAGTTTCATTTTATTGTTGTCTGAGAAGATATTTGATATGATTTTGATTTTTTAAAATTTTTTGAGACTTATTTTTGTGGCATAACATATTTTCAACCCCGAAGAATGTCCCATGTTTTGCTGAGAAGAAAGCATGTTCTATAGTTGCTGGATAAAACCTTTTGTAAATGTTTGTAAAGTCAATTTGGTCTAAGTTTAGTCTAAATGCAATGTTGCAATGTTTCTTTGTTGATTTTCTGTCTATTTTTTTATTTTAAAGATGTGGGGTAAAATTCAGGGTTTGGTACATAAGTAGTCATTGTGAAGGTAAAGTTTGGGTACCTTATTGATGTTGTGTGCCCTCCCTTCTTCCCTGGCAGTGTCCCACTACTGCTTATTTGTTTCTTGTAGTATTATAATAAATGTTCAGGGTCCACTTATGAGTGAGTACATGCAGTACTCAGATTTTTGTTTCTGTGATAAATCACTGAGTATTATAGACTCTAGATCCATCAAAGTTGCTGCCAAGTCCATAATTTTGTTTTTCTTTATGGCTGCATAATATTCCATTGTGTATAAGTACCACATTTTCTTTAGCCCACTTTCCATAGGCATCATAGTTGGTTCCATGTTTTTGCTATTGTGAATAATGCTGCAATAAACATATGTGCGCAGGTATCTTCATTATAGAGTGATTTGAGTTCCTCCGGGTATATTTCCAGAAGGGGGATTGCTGGGTTGTATTGAAGATCGATTTTCAGATCTTTTAGAAATCACTACACTATTTTCCACAGAGATTGTACTAGTTTACACATCATATGAAAACATAAAAGACCACAAATAGCAAAAGCAATCCGTTGCAATAGAAACAAAGCAGGAGGTATTGCACTTCCAGACTTTAAATTTTATTATAAGACCACAATAATCAAAACAGCATTGTATTGATTCAAGAACAGGCATATAGACCAATGGAACAGGATACAGATTCCAGAAGCAAAACCTCAATTTTTCAGCCAACTCATCTTCGACAAAGGCTCCACCAACAATCACTGTGGATAGGAGAATCTATTTAGTAAATGGTGGTGGGAAACCTGTCTGACCACATGCAGGAGATTGGAAGAGGACCCCTACCTCTCACCATACACAGAAATCAACTCTAAATGGATTTTCTACCTATTAATAGATAATCAGTCTAATGTTGAAAGTGGGGTGTTAAAGTCCCTCACTATTATTGTATTGGAGTCTGTCTCTTTCTTTAGATCCAGTTAAAAGTTTCTTTATGAATTCTTCATTTCTGGGTGCATATATACTTAGAATTATTATATCCTCTTGCTAGATTGATTCCTTTATTATTATATGTTGGCTCTTTAAAAATTTTTACTCTTTTTGTCTTAAAGTCTATTTTATCTGATACAAGTATAGCTACTCTGGCTAGCTTTTAGTTTCTGTTTGCATGGGATATCTTTTTCCATCCTTTTACTTTTTCTTTTTGTATGTATCTTTGCTGGTAAAGTATGTTTCTTGAAGGTAGCATAGAGCTAAAATTTTATTTATTTTTTTATTTTTTATTTTTTTTGAGTTGGAGTCTCACTCTGTCACCCAGACTGGAGTGCAGTGGCCGCTCCCGGCCACCGCAGCCTCGACCTGCTGGGCTCCGGCAATCCTTCCGCCTCAGCCTTCCAAGTAGCCGGAATTACAGGCATGCGCTACCACGCCCGGCTGATTTTTTTTTGATTTATTGTAGAGATGAGGTCTCGCTGCCCAGGCGGGTCTCGAACCCGCGGGCTCAGGCAATCCACTCACCTCAGCCTCCCAAAGGCGCGGGATTACAGGCTGAGCCACCGAGCCCGGCTAGAGCTAAAATTTTAAAAAAATTTATCCAGTCAATCTATTTCTTTTAAGTGGAAAATTTAATTCACTTACCTTCAAGATTGTTATTGATGTGTAAAGCTTTGTTTCTGTCATATTGTCAATTATTTTCTGGTTGTTTTTTATAATCTATCTTTTTCTCTTATTATCCATCCTTTTGTTTGCTGGTTTTCTGTGATGGCACCCTTTGAATCTGTTCTTTCTCCTTGTGTGTTTGCTTTAACAGTGAGTTGAATATATTATGTGTTTTTATGATGATGACAATTGTCCTTTTGCTTTCAGATTTAGATGCTTCCTTGAGCATTTATTGTAAAACTAGTCTAGGGTTTATGAATTCCTTCAACATTTGCTTGTCTGGGAAAGACTTTATCTCTCCTTCATTTATGGAGAACAGTGTTGGACGATGTATTATTTTGGGTCACAGTTTTTAATGTATATATATTTTTTCTTTCAGCACTTTAAATATATCATCCTATTCTCTTCTAGCCTGTAAGGTTTCTGCTGAGAAGTCTGCCTGTAATCTTATATGGGCTTCTTTATAGGTGACTAGTTGTCTTTAATATTTTCTCTTCATCATTGATTTTAACCAGTCTAACTACAATGAGCCATAGAGAAAAATTTTTCCACTTGAATTTATTTAGGAATTGCTGGGCCTCTTGTATCTGGATGTCTAAATCCCTTTATTTACTTGGAAAGGTTTTTCTATTATTTTGTGAAGTAGGTTTTCAAACCCTTTTGTTGTCTCCATGCCACTAGCAATACCAAAAATTAGCATATTTTATTATCTTATGGTTTCCCATATATCACAAAAGTTTTTGTTCATTATTTTTTATTTTCTTTTTTATTTTTGTCTAACTAGATTATTTGATTTTTTCTTTCTTTTTTTTTTTTTCTTTTTTTGTTGGAGTCTCTCTCTGTCACTCAGGCTGAAATAATGCAGTGGCACACTCATGGCCACCTCAGCCTTGAACTGCTGGGCTCAAGCTATCCTTCTGCCTCAACCTTTCAAGTAGCTGGAACTACAGGTGTATGCCACCATGCCCGGCTAATTTTTAAAAATTTTTTATTGTAGACATGAGGTCTTGTCAAGTTGCACAGGCTGGTCTCGAACCCATGGGCTCAGATAATCCTCTCACCTCAACCTCCCAACGTGCTAGGATTATTGATGTGGGCCACCACACCCCGCTGACTAGATTATTTCAAAGACCTCTCTTCAAGTTCTGATATGATTTCTTCCTGTGATTGATTCTGTTTTTAAAGCTTTGGAATGCATTTTGTATTTCATTCAATGAATTCTTCATTTTCTTAATTTCTGTTTTATTCTTTTAAAATATCTATATCTTCGGTACATTTCTCACTCATATTTTGAATTTTTAAAATGATTTATTTGTATTGTTTTTTGGAATTCTTTTGTATCTCACTGAACTCTTCAATATCATAATTTTGAATCCCTTTTCTAAGATTTTGTAGATTTCTTTTTTATTTGAATGTGTTTTGGGAGAATTACTGTTCTCCTTCGGAAGTTTAATACATCCTTGTCTTCTCATATTTCCTATGCCCTCATGTCAATATCTGGGCTTCTTGTGTAATCATTGTCTCTTCCAATTTTTTGAATTTGTGTTTGCATAGAAGGACTTTTGTCTGAAGTTATCTTAATGATGTTGGTTGCCTAGGAACTTTTTGCTTTGATTCTGAGTACATGAAGTAGTGTAGTCTCTGTATGTTTTCTTGGGTTGTAGACAACATCAGTGGTATCTGATTTCCGCACTGGTTTAGGGTGTGGTTACTAGTAGTTTTAGTTGAGACTATGGTAAAGTGATACTGGTGACAGTGATGCCAGGTGAACTAGTTTTCAGATCCCAGTGGTGGCAGCAGTGGGTCAAGTGTTCCTGTTCTTGGGCCTCAAAACAGTGTATGCTGGCACAAATGTTAGCAGGATCAAGCGGGTCAATTCTTTTGCCTCAAGTTGGCTTGATCAAGTGCTGATCATGACAGTGGTGAGCTGGGTAGGTGAGTAAATTCTTGGATCCCTTGACAACTGGTGTTATATGAGCACTGACAGTAACCGCGGTGCTACCATCCTGAGTGGTACACAGTGATGTCGATGGTGACTTGATGCAAGTCACTATCTGCAACCCCAGATGTGTAACTTTTCAGGGTTGCCTGATCTTGATTGCAGCAGTACTGCAGTGACATGCGGAATGGAGTAGGGACCTCAGTCTTCACACAGAACCAAGAGTTGAGACCATGCATCCCAGGCAGATGCAGTCACCACTCACAGCCCAAGACAGGAAGCCCTCTGGCTTACCTGTCTCATTTCCCTATGGCATGGGCAGTGACTGTGGCTGAAGTGGTATACAAAGAGGAAGAATGAACCTGAGCACAAAGACTGCTCCACTAGTGAGAATAGGGTCATGGCTTCCAGACCTAGATAGTCAGTTCTCAAGCTCACCAACCTGTGTTACCTGTTGGCAGTAACTACTGTGACAGTAAGCTGAGAGGATTTCACTCTTCAGTTGTGAGCCTGAGCACTGAGTTTGTATCACTGCTTGCAGTGGGGTCATTTCTCACACACCATACAGGGAGCTCTTGGGCTCTGGAAAATACTTACTTTTGCTCTCCTTGTCCCAGTGGCCGCCTTTTTAGTGCAGTGCACCATTCTGTGGGCTAGAGTACTGAGGATGCTGCAGCACCTTTGGGTCCAAAGTGCAGTGCCACCCTAGCCCTCTGAGTGGACACTGTAGAATGTCAGTGAGGGTTTCCAGAATGTGAAAATATGGGGACGGTGGTTCCCAGGGAAGGATACAGTCTCATGATCGCTGCACAATGGCACTCTGCTGCAGCCCTTAGATCTGGTGTGTGTGAGGTGGTTGGTGCAAGTTTCCTGTCTTGCATAATGCCTTCATGAGCTCTTCGCATCACTGCCCATGCTAGTGTCAGGATTTGTGTGGGCAAAGAAGGTCTCGTGTGGCTGGATTACAGCAGTCTGCGTTGGGATGTAGACTGCAGAAATTTTTTCACTTACCCTTTCCCTTTAGTAGTGAGCCCCTTTGGGCTTCCAGCAATCTCAGCCAGGCTGACCACTTGCTTCCTTTTCTTTCCAGGTCTCAGATGTTTCGTGCGACTTCTCTGTTGGACTCTAGGATTCTCCCTTAGATGTTTTATTTGGGTGTGATTATCGAGTCGCAATTTTGTTTCCTTTTACTGAAGAGAGCAAGGGTCCAATATCTTTAGTCATCCGTCTTGAAGCAAAATCTTATGTTGTAGTTTTTAAAAATTAGCCTTCTTTGTTCTGGCAGGAAGTTGAACTACTTCCATAATATTTGAAATCTTCAGGTCATTTTAAGCTTTTATAAAGTGAGTCTAGATAATTTTTAGTCTAGAATAGTTTATTTCACTGCTAAAGTCTAACATATCATTGAAAGCCATATATATATATACATACACACACACACACACGTATACGTATGTGTGTGTATTTGTATATATGAAGGTGTATGTGAATACACAAACACAATAAATTCTCTCCGCTCTGTCTAGGGGAAACTTCAATTGTGTGTTATGCTTGTATATCTTCACTATTTTTTTCCCCCTACAGTTGTTCTTTGCCAGGCTCATGGAGATTTACCCCTACATGACAAATTGGCATTCAAAGATAAAATGACTCTATCTGTTTTGCTCCCTACTCACTGGTACTCTGTTCTAACAATTCTCAAAACCTCGGCTTCTCAAATTTCTAAGCTTTACTTCCTTGACTCAGACTTCAAACTCTACTTTATTAGATTCTCCTTGCCTATGGTTGAGAAATTGCCTCCAGTCAGAAAATGAGCATTAAGGTAATGTTTTTACTTTATTTTTTCCCTTCCTTGTTAGCTAAAGAGAGCAAATTACACAGAATTTTTTCTTGGGTAGAAACAGAAATTTTTACTAAAATTTACAAATATGTCTTCTATTTTTAATTGGTAGGCAAATAGATATTTTTAACAAAAACTTTCCCTAAGTTTTTCAGAATTTTAGAAGTTCAGAATTAACAAGGTATTTTCTTTATAGGCAGATGAAAGCTACTTTAATATTAGCATAAAATCCCAATTCTGTAATTTCATATTATTATAATATCATAATCTTATTTTCAATACCACTAATAATTTTTTATTTAAAGACCTTAAAGTCTTTTCATGGTTTACATCCTTTACTTATGTTTTGCAGGTGAAAAATTCATGATGCATAACATAAAAGCAAATTATTTCTATTATAAAGATTGTATAAATTAGCCGCAAAATAGATCTCAAGTCTCTCTAGAAACTCATTAATTTATTCACAATTCAGAAAATATTTGTTATGTATGCATGTTCTGTGAGTCAAACTTTTTCATTAATAAAGTGATAGTGTTATTTTTTAGACTCAGGTCTGCTTTTTATGCATTTTCAAGTTTTGCTTTCACCAGGTTCCTACAAAATTGTCATTATTTGTTGCTTTTGCCTACTCAGAAAAACCAAGTGCTGTGTGACTATTCCCAGTAAGAAAAACTGTCAAATAGACCATAGTATCTCACAACTCTCCTTCATTAATTTCCTGAAGACAATCAGAAATGCTGTTTTTGCTTTACTATTAAGATACTCTACAGGGAATTTATTTTCAGTGAAGTAGTTATACAGTTTCATAATTGTATAGACTAATTGAAGCAGACTTGGATTAGTTACTCAGAAAAAGGTCATATTTCTTTCTCATTGATTATCTTTGTTATAAAAGCCAGAAAATTAGAATATTTATTTAGATTACCTTTCAAATATATTGTTTAAAGTTAGACATAGAAAATGAAATGTAAATAAAGTTATAGAGTGACTTTTGTAAGAAAATATATAAAAGTAATAATGTATCCTTGGGCCATTCAAGCTTTGCTTCATTGATTTTTGTTTGTTTGTTTGTTTGTTTTTGAATATGAACGTTATGCTTGGAGTGTGACAGCCATTATACAACCATGCAGTAACAAGCATTAAGGCAACGTCTACATGCCACCAATGATGGTGCAGTCAGAAAATGCATTTGGGCTTCTCAAGCCTGGACTCTTGGGCAGCTGTGCTTTGAGGGGGCTGTTCTTATTTGAACTTCTTCTAAAGTAAGATAAATAAACAATTATTTCAGTAAATATTGGCTAAATTTTCTTTTGCTTTCAGTAAAACCAATTTGTATATGAGTCAAATGTATTCTCTATTTACAATTTTTGATTGCCTTATATGATATATCAGGAAACCTTACAGAGCACTTAATCTAAAAATAAAAATTCACCCAAACCCCCACTCCAGAGAAGAATAGATTGATTAATTCCTTAAGTAAAGTGCATTTGAAACAAAATAATACATGGGTAACCCCATTTTTCATGGAATCTTAACAAGCCCAAAGGTTAATACTCTATGACATTAATATAGAGTACATCTTTCTAAACCACTATTAAATAATATCTATAGTAAATGATTATTTTTATTTATTAGTTGGAGAGTTGCTGCCTATCTTTGGAGTTTTAAATAGCTCAAATAAACAGTTTGAGTTTTAAATTGCTGTTTTATCTATCTTATTAATTTTTAAAAAAATTTGTTTATAAATTTACAAAAAATTTTCCTAAATGTTACACAACATAAAGTACTATAAAAGGAATTGATTAGCCATCATCTTTCTTTCATTACTAAGAGACTCTGTTTGAGGGCTGAGGGTTTAGATCTCTTATCATACCATCTTAGATTTAAATCAAGGCTGGTATGTACTAGACATATGATCTAGGCAAGTGACTAAATTTCACACTCCATATTTTTCTTTAAAATGCACATAAAATATAAGATTGTGAGATTTAACTGAAGCAATATGTGCTTATGTTCAGTTTCTGAAACACTAGATCTTAATATATGATTGTTATTGTTACTTTTAGTATTATTATTCAGCAACTCAGATTGTGGCATACTCTGTTAGTTCATATTACTTTCATCATTTGTATTAGTCATCACAGTCAACTGGACCAAATTGCATTATCCCCCCCAAAACCCTGTCATTACATATATGTTTAATTTTTTTAGCACAATATGAAGTGAATACATTATATGTCAGTTAACAACAAAAACATGTTCTGAGAAATGCATCCTTAGGCAATTTTATCGTTGTGTGAAAACCACAGAGTATACTTATGCAAACCTATGTTATAGCCAACTGCACACCACGACTAACTGTTACATCTTACTTGCTCCTAGCCTGCAAACATGTATAGCATCTTACTGTACTGAATATTGTAGGCAATTGTAACAAAATGGTACTTATATACATAAATATAGTTGAACATAGAAATGGAACAGTAAAAAACTTTAAAATGGCACTCATGTATAGAGCACTATGAATGGAATTTGCAGGAATGGGAATTTCTCTGGATAAGTCATTAAGTGGGTGGCAGTGTGAATACCTAAGACAGTACTATATATACACTACTTAGACTTTATAAACTTTATAAACTATACTTAAGCTACCTAAATGTATTTTTAAAATCTTTCTTAAATTAACTATAGCTTACTGTATTATTTTATAAAGCTTAATTTATTTTATAACTTTTAAACTTCTATTTAATAATAAAAACACAAACACAAACACTTTGTAAAGCTGTACAAAAATATCTTCTGAGTAAAGGATCCAAGGTGGCCACTGCGGAGTAGCTGACCTACAACTCTCTCGCCTACCGGAAGAGAAAGGATGGACACAGCTGCAGATAAGTTCAGGTAGCTTGAATTTTGGATGGAAGAAGCACCCTGCATCCAGCAGAGGTATTTGGAATGCCAAGGGTCAAGGAGGAGAGCATCCTACCCCCAGTGTTGGAGCTGGGGAAAGGGGAGTAATCCTTGCTAGGTGTCAGGTTTGCATAGGATCTGCAGCCCTGCCTATGTGTGAGAAGGGATAAGTGATCTTGACATGGCCTGGGTCAGTTCCCAGCCCCATGCGGACCATTGGTTCTACACAAGGGGAGATCTGCTTAAGGCACAGTGGTGTGCTCCTGAAGCATGGAGCTGAGTACCCACCCACATACTGAATGACTACCATCAGTCAACCCCAAGAGCGTGTTCCCCACCACTGGTGCCTGGCAGCCAGCAACCAGGCTGGAAAAGCTTGCCTGATGGTTGTACTCACATCTGGTGAACAACCTTTTTTCTAAACTAAGGAGGTTGCTCTGCTAGTATCATGACTCCAAAGAGTGTGCCTCTCTGCAACGGGGAATCTGCTGTTTTTACATGCTTAGTGTGGGCTTTGATGAGGGAAGGAGTGCCACTAAAGGCACCTGGAAGCCCCATTTCCTGAAGGAAATGTTCCTGGGCTGCAAATGGCATCAAAATTCCTACAGTGCTCTCAGCTGCCAGAGATCCCATCCCCCCAGATGATCCCTGCATAGAGCTCACAACAGTGATTTTTCCCCTGTGGCCTGACCACAGAAAAAAATCTCTGCAACAGAAAGTCACTTTGAGTTCTGAACACTGCCCAGCAAGAGTGGCAGAGCAGTACTAAAAATCTCCCTTTCTCTCCCTGTGTGAACTATTTTGAACAGTAGCAAAGGCCTTAGGGCAGCAAGACCATTTCTAACTACAAAACAACAAAACTGAAAAATAATAACAAAAAGAGAAGAGCTGCACTTCACAGATGAGGAAGAACCAGAGGAAAACCATTGGCAATTTTCAAAGCCTTAAAGAGGGTTCACCTACCAAAACACCGTTCAGTCCCAAACAATGTAAGCCTCCCAGATTGAATTGTTCCTGATGACAGACACAGAATTCAGACAATGGATGGCAAAAACAGTTAAGGATAGCCATGAGAAATGTGAAGCAAAGATCACCCAAGCTGTACAGGAAGTAAAAGTTGAAATGACCAATATAAGAAAGGTCAATTCTGAAATCCTGGAATATGAAGAATTCCCTCCTGTAATTCTGAAGTACAATTAAAAAGCTTAGGGTGTGGAATCAATCAGGCAGAAGAAAGAATTTTTGAGTTTAAAGATCAAAATATTGAGTTAACCCAGTCTGACAAAAACAAGGATAAAAGGCTCAAAAAAAAAGGAGAACACCTATGAGACTATGTAAAGAAACCAAATCTATGGTTGATTGGTACCCCTGAAACAGAAAGGGTAAATGAGAACACCATGGAGCAAATCTTTCATGAGGCCATTCAAGAAAATTTCCCATTTCACAATAGAGAAGCAATTACTCAAACATAAGAGAGTCAGCGAATCTCTGCAAGGTATCACATGAGATGATCATTTTCAAGACACATTGTAATTCATCTCCCCAAAATGAGCATGAAAGAAAAAATTCTAAAGGCAACCAGAGAGAAGGGTTAGGCTATCTACGGGGGAAAACCCATCGGTAATGCAGCAGACTTCTCAGCAGAAACCCTGCAAGCTACAAGAGACTGACTGGAGTCTCATCTTCAACGTTCTCAAAAACAAGCAATTCCAGCCAAGATTTCATATCCTGTAACTAAACTTTATAAGTGATGAAGAATTAAAATTCTTCCCAGACATCCAGTTCCTAAGAGAATACATGCCTTCAGACCAGTCCTTTAGGAGATCCTGAGAAAAACTTTGAGCATAGAAACAGAAGAACGATTCCACCTACCCAAAATCACTGGCAAACACAGATTTAACAGAGCATACAGATCTTCCAAAAATATACACACAAAAAAGAAAAAAAGTAAAGCAATCTATTAACAGACTTATGACAGAAGTAAGCCTTCACATATCAATAATTAACTTGAATGTGTATGGCTTGAATGTGCCACTAAAAAAGCAAAGAGTAGCATACTGGATAAAGAAACATGATCCAACATTCTGTTGCTTCCAGGAAACTGATCTCGCTGCAAAGGATGCCCACAGGCTCAAAGTAAGGCACTGGAGAAGGATCTTTCAGGCAAATGGAAAACAGAAAGATAGCAGGGTAGCTATTTCTATAACAGATGACACATACTTCAACCTAATAGAAGTTAAAAAAGGACACTACACAATGATAAAAGGCTCAATCTGTCAGCAATAAATATCCATCTTCATACATGCACCCAACAGAGGAGCACCCAGATTTACAAAACAACTGCTGTGTAGACTAAGAGAGGACATAGATACCCACACAATTATAGTCAGAGACTTTAATACCTCACTAACAGCACTAGACAGATCATCAAGGCAAAAAACCAAGGAGATCCAGAATCTTAACTTGACACTAGACCAATTGGACATAAGAGACATCTATAGAACACTCCACCAAGCAACCACAGAGTATACATGCTACTCATCAGCACATGAAACATACTGCAAGATTGATCACATTTTTAGACATAAATTAGGTAGGAACAAATTCCAGAAGGTTGAAATAATACCAAGCATCTTTTCAGATCACAATAAAATAAAAATGAATATTACCACCAACAAGAGCCCCCCAGAACACACAAAGACATGGAAATTAATCAACATGCTGCTGAATGACTTTTGGGTTAACACAGAAATCAAGGCAGAAATACAAAAATTTCTGGAAACAAATGAAAACAAAGACACACCATATCAAAACCTTTGGGACATCATGAAAACAGTGTTGAATAAGAAATTCATAGCATTGCATGCTCATATCAAGAAAATAGAGGAATTGCAAGTAAACTGCCTAACATCACACCTAAGGGAGCTGTAAAGACAAGAACAATTAAATCTTAATTTCAGTAGAAAAATTCAGACTAAGATAAAAATCACAATTACAGGAAATAAAAAGATAAAAATTTCATAGAAAGAATCAATAAGACAAATATGTTGTTCTTTGAAAGAATAAATAAGATAAACCCCTGACCAGATTAACTAAAGACAATTGTATTTCTATATATCAATGACAAGCAGACTGAGAACAAAACAACAAAAGACAGTTGCATTTCTGTATATCAACAACAAGCAGACTGAGAGCCAAATTAAAAACACAATCCCATTCATAATAGCCACACAAAAAAGAAATATCTTGACATCCACCTAACCTGAGAAGTGAAATACTTTTACAATGAGCACCACAAGACACTGTTCAAAGAAATCAAGGATGACACAAAGAAATAGCAAACACATCCCATTTCCGGATTAGAAGAATCAGTATTATCAAGATGCCCAGCTGGGCTCGGTGGCTCAGCCTATAATCCCGCGCTTTTGGGAGGCTGAGGTGAGTGGATTGCCTGAGCCCGCGGGTTCAAGACCCTCCTAGGCAGCGACACCTCATCTCTACAATAAATCAAAAAAGCAGCCGGGCATGGTAACGCATGCCTGTAATTCTGGCTACTTGGAAGGCTGAGGTGGAAGGATCTCCGGAACCCAGCAGGTCAAGGCTGTGGTGGCCAGGAACGGCCACTGCACTCCAGTCTGGGCAACAGAATGAGACTCCAACTCAAAAAACAAAAAAAAAAGATGCTCATCCTACTCAAGGTAATCTAGAGATTCAATGCACTCTACCACATTGCCAACGTTGTTATTATTATTATTATTATTGTTATTATTAGTGAGAAAGCAGGATTTATTGAAAAGACAAAAAAGTTCCCACAGTGAAAGGGGACTCAAAGGGGTTGCCTGTATTATTTTTAACAGTCTTAGGAAGGGCAATACAGCATTCCATATGGAAACAAAAAAGAGTGTGGCCAGACATGGTGGCTTACACCTGTAATTCCAGCACTTTTGGAGGCAGAGGCAAGAGGATTACCTGAGCCTAGAGGTTCAAGACCAGCCTGGGCAAGATGGTGAGAATTTGTCTCTACAAAAGTTTTTTTTTTTTAAAGTAGCTGGGCATGGTGGTGAGTGCCTGTAGTTCCAGTTACTTGGAAGGCTGAAGTGGAAGGATAACCCAAGTCCAGCAGGTTGAGGCTGCGGTGGCCATGAGCATGCCACTGTGCTCCAGCTTGGATGACAGAGTGAGACTCTGACCAAAAAAAAAGTGAATAGCCAAAACAATCTTCAGGAAAATGAACAAAGCCGGAGGTATCACACTTCCAGCTCTAAACTATATTACAAGGCTACAGTAACCAAGATGGCATGGCATTGGCACAGGGATAGGCACATTAACCAATGGAACAGGAGAATACAGAAATAAAACTTGGTCCCTCAATCAATTGATTTTTGACAAAACCATCAATGACAAACAAAATGGATCAAGGACTTGAATGTAAAACCTCAAACTTAAGAATCTTAGAAGAAAACGTAGGGAACACCCTTCTGGATATCAGAGTAGGCAAAGAATTCATGACCAATTTCTCAAAAGCAAGTGCAACAAAAGCTAAGATAGGTGGATTTTATCAAACTGGAAAGCTTTTATACAGCAAAAGACATCATTTAAAAAGTGACGATAAAACCCACAGAATATGAAAAAATATTTTCAGGCTATGCATCTGACAAAGGTCTAACATCTAGGATCTACAAGAAATTCAAATGATTTGAAATGAAGAAAAACAAAATCATTAAAAGGACATGAGCAGACACTTCTCAAAAGAGTTCATCCGAGCAGCCAATAAACACATGAAAAAGTGCTCCACCTCACTAGTCAGCAGAGAAGGGATGGCTATCATTAATAAGTAAAAAATCCTACAAATGCTGGTGCAGCTGCAGAGAAAGGGAACGCTTCTACACTGTTGGTGGGAATGCAAACTGGTTCAGTCTCTATGGAAAGCAGTGTGGGCTTCCCTCAGAGAACTAAAAATTGAGCAATCCCTTTCCTGGGAATATACCCAGAGGAACATAAATCGTTCTACAAAAAAGGCTCCTACACCTCCATGTTTATTGCAGCACTACTGACAATAACAAAAACATGGAACCAACCCAAATGCCCATCAAAAGTGAATAAAGAAAAAGTGATACATATTCACAGTTGAATATTATGCAGCCATGAAGAACAAAAATTATGGCCTTCGCAGCAACTTGGATGTTGCTTGAGATATCACACTAAGTGAACTATCACAGAAACAAAGAATGGAATGCCATGTGTTCTCACTCATAAGTGGTCCTAGAACACTAGTCACAGTAGTACAAGGTGAAATTGGCAGAAACTGAACACTGCTAGGGGAGGAAGGGATGTAGGAGGGAGGAGGACTCATGGCAACACACTGGGTACCTGGTCCACTATCGAGGGAGAAAGGGCCAGTTAGAAGCCCTAATTTCACCTGCATGCAATGTGCTTATGTAGTAAATCCCCACTTGCTTATTAGAAAAAGTCTTTTATATCTTTATTCTATAAAAGTCATTCTATTTTTAAATTTTTATTTTACTTTGTAAACCTTTTTGTTAAAATCTAAGACACAAACATACACATTCTAGGCTGACACAGCATCCAAATCATCAGCATCACTGTCTTCCACCTCCACATCTTGTCCCACTGGAAGATCATCAGGGGAAATATCACACGTGGAACTGTCATCTCCTGTGATAATAACACCTTCTTTCTTGAATACCTCCTGAAGGACCTGCCTGAGGCTATTTTATAGTTAGCATTTTTTACTAAGTAGAAATGGTGTATTTAAGATAACCATAAAAATATAATATAGCAAATATATAAACCAGTAAAATAACTTATTATCATTATCATGTATTATGTATTGTACATAATTGCATGTGTTACATTTTATATGTCTGGCAGTACAGTTTCTTTATACCAGCATCACCACAAACATGTGAGTAATATCTTACTCTACAATGTTAGACATCTACAATATCACTAGGCAATAGAAATTTTTCAGTTCTATTATAATCTTATGGGTCCACTGTCTTATATGTGATCTGTCATTAACTGGAATGTCATTATGTGGCATATGACTTTATTTACTAATATCCAATTAGTCACATCATTGTAAATGACATGATCGACATAATATGTAAATCAGTGGATACCAATGTATGCATGGATTTTGGACCATGTAGGCATTCTCCACTTATGTATATTTGTGTATACATGAACCCGTAAACTCATTGCTAAAAATGAGTTTCATAAACCTGAAAGAGAGAACTTAAATCAGACTATGCCAGTAGCTTGTTAGGGAATCCTATTATCAGCCCATTGTTAAAATATTCAGAGGTAGATGCATGAACATTACAGGGAGGCTTGAACCTTGCACATTGAAAGGTTTTATGTTGTTATACGATATATTCGTTTGCTAGGGCTGCCGTAGCAAAGTACTACAAACTGGGAGCTTAAACAACAGAAATTTATTTTTTTGTAATTCTGTAATTTTTTTGCAAATCAGTCAACAGGACTGATTTCTTCTTAGGCTTCTCTCCTTGACTTGTAGATGGCCCTTTCCTCCCTGTGTCTTCAGATGGTCTTTCCTCTATGCAGTCTGTGTCCTAATCTGTTCTTTTTTTTTTTTTTTTTTTTTTTTTTTTTTTGAGTTGGAGTCTCACTCTGTTGTCCAGACTGGAGTACAGTGGCCGCTCCCGGTCACCGCAGCCTCGACCTGCTGGGCTCCGGGATCCTTCTGCCTCAGCCTTCCATGTAGCCGGAATTACAGGCAGGTGCTACCACGCCCAGCTGATTTTTTGATTTACTGTAGAGATGAGGTCTCGCTGCCCAGGCAGGTCTCGAACCCGCGGGCTCAGGCAATCCACTCATCTCAGCCTCCCAAAGGTACGGGATTACAGGCTGAGCCACCGAGCCCGGCTCTAATCTGTTCTTATAAGGACACGAGTCATATTGGATTAGGGCCCACTCTAATAACCTCATTTTAACTTGATTACCTCCTTAGAGATCCATCTCCAAATACAGTAATATTATGAGCTATTGGATATTAGGACATCGACATATGGATTTTTAGGGATATAATTCGGTCTATAAAATGTGGGGAGATTAGACTGTGAAATGGTAGATATAAAATGAAGCATCCCCTAACTTTATATTCAGAACTTTGATTCACAAAGTAATTTTTAAATCATAAATAATTCAAATGGCTTTCTTATTGTTAGAAATTAAGGCAATGGCCCTATAATAATTGACAGATTTCCTTTCAAAGTATCTAATAGTTTATTTTAAAAATCATTTGAAGAATTTAATTTTTAAATTAATGCTTTAATGCTTTGAGATATACTATTCTCTTTGCATGGTCAGCAAACCAAAATATGGCTTAGGTAGTTAGAAACAGCTAGTTGAAATGTTTGCAAAGCAGAAACATTTGATTACATTATCAAATGTATTTGCAGAACATAATACACCTATCATTTGTTCTTTTAGACATCAAAGGTTAACTTGTTAAAAACTAAGTTTCTAATCATAGGCTAACTGTTGCTATGTTTTGCTTAATAATTTGTTTTTCTTTGCATCTCTAAAAATGTGATTTTGGGTAAATTACTATTTATTATAATTATTATCATCTGAGTACTACTATAATTACATATTAACAAATATAATATTTAAAACAAATTGATTGTGTGCCAGTTCATGAATACATAGAATATGAGAAATCATTGAAAGCACAATATTTATTTTCCTTGTTTAATGTGCCATACTGTTTCAACAATTACTATGCTGGGCTGGGGCGGCGGGGAAGAGTAATGTTTGAGGGGACAGAGGGAACTGTTCCCCAGAGACTCACGAAGAATAGCATGTGATAACTTCCAGAGAAGCATTTGAATAATAGTGAGATTTTCTTTGATGTCTGCACAGTTGTAATAACAAATTAGTTTAAAATGTTAAAAAAAATGTATAGCAATATTCTAAAGTCATTATGTATATTTTCCCTAGTAGGTATTTTTCCCGAAAGTCACTTCCCTCTAGTAGATATTTATTATGCCTAATTATGAATATATATTTATGGAATAAGTATGTTTGTCTTTACAAGTTTTCATATTAGTTGGTAATATAACATGGCATGCAATCTTGCCCCTTCCTCCTTTTTTTTAAATTTCTAGTAGTTTATGTTTTCAATATATGAATTAGAAAATATCAGAAAATTGGTTACTGAAGATTGAAATAGAAATGGTAAGATCTAGTCTGAAACTTGACTTTTGGTGTTTACCTCAAAGCATGATTCTGTGTGTTTGCTTGATTTACATTTAGCAATATCTAAGTGCAAATAGTAATCATATACCAAAGTAAACGGGACTGTATGCAATTGCTTCCTCCGTTTCTTCAATTGCATTTGCAATCCCATAGATTCCAATCTTGACAGGTAGCATAATTAGAAAATTCTCTTTGTCTTATTAAATGTGACTCTTCTTGATAGAATTCACTTCATTGCCAGCAAAGAACAGAAAATATACTTCAAATCTAAAATGGGAAATCAAGGGGGACTGTTTTATTTTTATCTGTCTTTGTGCAAGCGACATTATTATCAAAGGATATTGTAATGCTGAAAATGTACTTTGGGGATTTAAATCACGCATTAGCCTGGAAAGCAAAAAGTGCTGTAGGGCCCATGCAATATATTTTCTCATTAATCTGATTGAAAGATTATCCTTCCTATAGCTATGAAAAGTCTAATACTCATATATCCATCTTCTCTGCTAGTAAAATTCAGCTTTGTGCAAAGTCATTGTCTCTTGTGTCAGGGGTCCAACACTTTTTTTTTTCTTTCAGCATAAGCCCATCTGTATTAAAATAAATTCAGAACAGGCCGCCATTTCATGCACACATTTGATTATTTCATAAGCTGCTGTGGAAAATGGAAGTATCAGCAAGTCATGCAGTTTCCTGGTAATGTAATGCTGTCATTACCTCAGTGGCCATGTGAAAAAGTTTAGCTATACTGTCTTTGACAAATGTTCAGTGAGTCAAAACAGTGCATTTAAGTGAAATGCAGATATGAATAAGCCATTATTGCAATCACAACTCCAGCTTCTAAATTATCTTATATGAATATATACACTTTCTCCCTACCCTGACATTTGTAACACGTAACTAGCTCTGCATTTCCTCTCCCTCCACCCACTCAGCCTCTTTTCTCTGCATCATCCCCCAGATTCAAGATGAAGGAAGGCATTGTGATCAGAGGCTGCATGCAGTAATTGAAGATACTCCGGATGATTTCATGCAATCAGAGTGGCACATTATTTGTGATGAAAATTAAGGAAGAAAACAAAGCAGATGTATAGGTTGCCTTGCCTTGTGTAGGTCAATGCCTTTACTAAAGATTAGCAAATCTACGTCAATAAGCCCCGTCAAAAGACAGCCCCAACCACTTATATGCTTTTCCACATAAGCGACTCACTGAAAATTTTGTGTAACCTTAGTCGTAACTTGCAGCACTTTGTGATTTTGATGAAACTATGGAAAATATCTTAAATTGAATGATTTCTATTTAGGGCACTTTGAGAGCTGATACCAAGAACAGTATAGATGGTTCCAGCCATAACTGTCACACAGATAATATTCTTTTATGCCTCAAGACACTAAGATGGTGCTGTAGATAACCAAAAGAAATAAGCTGCCACCATCACTAATTTGCAGCTTTGAAACACTATAGCTTTTGCATGGTTAAGAGAAGGTAAAATCACCTACCAGGGTAACAGAGAAGACATTTTAAAAGTGAACAGGAGCTAGAAGAATTAAGGCTTTCATATTTATTTGTAATCCACATGCACCATGGATCAAATCGTCCATATCTTATTTTATGTGTTTATGTATGACAATTGGAAATGCAAAATGAGCTAGGGCCTTTACATTCCCCCGGGACATTTTTGCTAATGTAGTGAAATGAAAATCTAAGGAGTATTTGGCATTCGTGTTGCCTTCAGAGGTTAACTTTGGAGATCTTAAGTGTGTTCTTATGGCTGAATTTGTAATGTATGTAGCAGATTAGAGTGTATTATGATATTCAGATGTAACACCAGAGCAGTATTAAAAAAATGCTGTCTATATTTTTCTCACCCAGCAAATATTGCTTGAGGGCTTTTACATGAATAAAATTGAATTTTGTATTCCCATTGCATAATGTGACTTATCAACTACTTTTTGAATGTGTGAGCCTGGGGTTTGGTGAGCACAAATCATAACCAAAGTTTGATGAACATCTTCTATAAAACTAAGATACTAGATCCATCAAAAAGAACATAATTAGTTTTATGCCCAGAACTATATTTGGGGATGAAATATATCATTTCCTATCACAATGGAATGCTTTACTCATTAGAAAAATATTAATCCTTGCTTTTTATTCAAAAGAAATTAAATACATATAAGATTAAAATAAATTTTGATATACTAAAGATATTTACTCTTACTTAATTTAAATAGTTGTTTTTCATATTCAGTTTGACTATCTCTAATCAGAAATCTTTTTCGTTTGAGAATATACTCTGACATTCAAGACTCAGGAAAACAGGAAGAAAAATAATGATAATCCAAATATAATGAGAATTGGACCCTACAATGAAATCATCTTTGTTTCATTTGTTCTAAGAATGTAATAGCTTTCCTGGGAAAAGAAAAGTTTTACTTGAAAATGTAGAGCAAGATACACTATTTTTTAATCGAACACAAGAACTATCAATACTAATCTGCTAATTTGTGCCCCAAAATGCAATCATATTGTTGGGACAAAAAACACAATGCATTCAGGAAGCTATTAAATGCACAGCAGTATTTGAAATCGAACCACAGTGACTTGTTGTTATGGCATGCTGACATTATTGGTTCTTGTATATAGTTACATAATGATCTCTGAAGCTAGCTTTAAAAACTGTTCTATAAAACCAGTTAACGGATGTCAAAATCTGACTACAGAGTCAACTTTCTAAAACCCTTACCTTTAAGCCATTTAAGAGACTCTTTTTCAATTAAAAAAATGAAGCAAATGTTATTATTTTTTGCGTCTCTGAGGGGACTCTTTGGCATGATAAAGTCTTTTGTCTTTTATTTCCAATTTATTATGGATGTCATCGTCTAATGATCTTTGACCCATAAACACCACTGAAATTATATCAATGCTTGAGGAAAAGAGCCATTATATGTTGTATTTTTTTCTCTCTGCGTTACTGATATATCACACATTTTACATTCTGTGTAAAAATTCATATTTTGCTAGAAAATGTTTGAATTGTTTAAAATAGGCAAAAGACAATATAATTAGAAATTATTTTATCCATCACATTTTCATACTTTTTATAATTATATCTTGCATCATAATATAATTTTTTGTGATGTCATCTCATAATATAAGAGAATGCAACAGTGGGTGGCATCCAGTAGTATTTTAGAAGATTATTTTGGATTATTATTTTCTGACCCAAAATAAACAGTTTTGTCTCAAATTAGACAGATATGAGAGTGAAAATAAAATAAAATTATATTGAAAATAATTAAACATTCTATTTTTCTATCAAGCCATTAAAGAAAGTAACTCAAAAATAGTATATAAAAACAATTTTCAATTGTTTTTACGTATTTCTGAAATAAATAAGATGGCATCTTGAAAATGGAATTGCTATAGCAAAACTGCTTTTTTGTTCTGTGAAAGCCCTTGCTTTTGTAATTGTAAATGAAGCTGTTTCATCTGGTTTATGTGCTGCTGTTCCCACTCTTGCAGCTTAGGGCAATACAAATGATTAGTTGCCTGATTCCAGATTCATATAGGCTCAACTATGAGAACTAGACTCTGGCATTTAAATGACTGAACTGATGTGAGACCATAAACCATTCCAGATCATTTATACAAATGGAACTGGCTAGGCATTTTATCAAATCTCCTGTTACAGGGAATAGTCCTGCATTAGTTCCATGCAATTTTTTAAACTCTCTCAAAATATTGGGGTGCACTTTATGTTAATTTTATGTTTGAAAAGTTCTGACACCAACACCCAACCCCCTTCACCCAAATGATATTTTCAGATTAAAATCCCAAGTGGTCAAAGTTTCATGTTTCATTCAGGCACACTTCAGGAAAGATATCTCTATAAGAAATGTTTTCCTCAAAGGAAACCATCATTTCCTATAAATTAAGTTTCTGAGGAGATTCCTTAGAATACAAAAGTGTGGATTTCTACTGAGCTCAAAAGATAGAATTTGCATATAAAAATCAATCATTCTATTTTAGGTTGAACATCAAAATTACCTGCTTAAGCTTTCATATTTGTAATTTCATATTCCTAAAGAGTTTGAAATGTCAGTGAGTACTCTCCAAACCCTCATTTCTACTTTTTATCAGAAGGTCTAGAATGTCAGTTTGAAAAATTGCAGGAACTGTATGAAGTTTTGAAAAAAAAAATCATCACCTAACTTAAACAGTCTACTAAATTAGCACAATTGAAATCTGGGTTTTAATACCATGGTTTATGAGCTTCAGCTTCTGCCTCCCTGTGCTTAATGAAACCGTAACTGAGCAATAATGCTTGTGAAAAAGATTAGGAAAAAAAACCTAAATTTTGTAAACCACCCAGGCAGATCAGTCACTTTACTTATAATAATAATAATTATCACTATTCAAAACATAAATAATAAAAACCAAACAACAATAATCACCAACTGAAAGAACCACTCTTGTGAAGGTTTATAAAAAAATTAAGGACTAGGCCTGATTTCATTAACTGAGGTAACAAACAGTTCCATTTTTATACCAAAATTTCCCAGATAATTGTTATAATAATCATGTTCTTTTGACTGTGAGTGTCAGACCTAATGAGATTTACCGGAAACAATCCCTCACGGATACTGGGCTGACTATGTTTACCTCACAAACAACAAGGCACAGAGTGAATTAGAGAAGGGAGTGATTTTATTTATGGTGGTATTGGTAGCTTGGAATGAAAGGTTAATGGCAAGAAAAGACCACTCTCTAGAGGAGGAAATATGTCAGCAGAGTTCAGGAAAATAAGTTTAAGTTTGTTAATGAAACAGTAGTGTTAAGTGAATCCCACATAAGACTAACAGCATATGTAAAGTCATGAAGAAAAGGTAAGGAATTTGGTTTGGGGGGGAAATAAAGAACAGGAAAGAACAGATTAAGTGAAACTCGAGATGGGCCAAGATCAGGTCATAAAAGGCTGCTATGCAATAACAAGCGTTTTTCATTTTTATTATTTTGGCAACTAAGGATAAGAGTTTGGTAAAGAGGTGTTCAGCATGGGATATAAATGAAAGCTTTGATAATATCTGTTTCAGTTTCAGGCAAGGAATACATATATGAAGGGACTGGATGAGTTGAGGAGAAGGTACCCATAGGTGTCAAGCTAGAGTAAGGAAAAGCAGGAAACCACTCCTTGATACTCTCCTAAACACCCTGTTGGAAGTTAGACAGGTATCCTTTATGCTTCCATAGCACACCTGGTTATCACTATGATAGAAACCACCACATTTTGGTGTCGGCTTACCTGTCTCTACCATAACTCTTCATCTTCCCCAGCCCCAACCCATCCATTAGACAGTAAACTCACTGAATGTAGAGTTTGTGTTCTTCTGCTCCATACATATAACCTACAATGTGATACCTAGTGGGGCTCAATAAGTGTTTGAATATATTAGTAGGAATTTGTTTAAATGTGAATAAAACATCGTGTAGCACTCTACAACTTGAAATTGGAAGGCAACAAAAGTTGATTGAGTACTCTGTTTTTATTTTTATTTTTAGAGACAGTGTCCCACTATGTTGTCCATGTTGGAATGCTGATTATTCACAGACTTAATTAGAATGTATTACAGTCTCTAGCTTTTGGCCTCAACCAATCATCACTCCTAAACTTCTTGAGTAGCTGGGATTAAAGATGTACACCACCGTGCCTAGCTTAAAGTTGATCGGATAGTTATTAATCCTCAAAACACTGCAAAATGGGTATTAGGATTTATGGAAGTTACTTTGGGGCTGTTAGTATGGGGTTATGATCTGTAGTCCAGGAACGCTTGATACACCCCTCCTTCCAACAGAGTTCTTAGTGGAGTCATACAAAATTTTACAATAACCTTAAAGAATTGCAAATCCTAAATGAAAGAAAGACTTTTTTAAGAATCAAACACTTCTGAAAATGTAAGCAGGGCTTAAATAAAAGCAAGGTGATACATGCGGCCTAAACTCAAGTCCTAAACAAAGCTTTCTATTTCTATCAGATTATAAATTTGGGATCCATTGTGTGCTGCAATGAAGGGGAGCTGACCAGATCCCAAGTGAATTTCAAGTCTATTTCAACACCCAGTTGCAAGGAGCCTGAACAGAGAAAGATTTGATTAGACCCTGTGGTCACTGGTTGATTCCACCACTGCATTTGGAATAGAAAAAACCCATCCATGGGTCTGAGGCATGAATATGTAAAAGAAGTTATAAGAGTTTTTCTTTCAACACAGTATCTAATAAGGAGTATCTTTGGCTCAATCTGCTTGACAAATTGGCTAAAACAAGCCAGAAAATTATATCCATATAGATTATTTATTATTACTATTGTTATATTGATTAATAAGGTGACAGTTAAATAAATTGAATGTCTTGCCCAAAGGTACAGAGGTAGAGAAGCTGGCACTGTACCAGGCTTGCCAGATTTTAATGCTGTGCTCTAGCTGATATCTCAGGGGAGGGCCCCAGCTGATGCCTGTTTGTGCATGAGATCCACCCAGTTGAGCCCTGATGAAACTCTTAACTCCTCAGAATTGTCAGCAAATAAAACAGTTGCTGTTTAAGTCACTAAATTTTGGATAGTTTTATATGCAGCAGTAGGTAGATAAGATACAGGCATTCTCTGAGCACATTCTTATTTAATATTGTATACGTTAATAAAACATACATGTCCTTACTGTTTAAAAGGTTAAACTTAGCTTAATGTTAAAATTCATTCTAGAGCCACAGTTGATTTGGGATCACTTGAAGTGGTCTGGAGAGCATCCTAGATAATGAAAGACTATATAAAAAAAATATAATGCCTTCTCTCTCTCTCTCTTTTTTTTCCCCCAGTGAATCAAGATCATACTATATACCTTTGCCAGAGAAGTAAGGTTTGGCAAACTTTAAGAATACTCTACTAACCCAACTTTCAACTAGTATATAAACTAATAATTCTGTATTATTTATTTTTAAATATCAGTGTTTCCAAGTTAGGACCCCATCAAGAACAGAAAAAAAATGTATTTCAAACATTTTGATTCTCAAAATATAAACAAAGATATGATAGTGTGGCCTCTCCACATTCTGCCAGTGGACCTCCCTTATTTTAACTGGGTATCTTTAAAATAATTGATGTGAACACCAGCATGTGGCTGCTATATGAATCTGGCTCTTTCCCAGTGCTATTATGAAAATGACAATTAGTAGTAATGCAAGCATTATAGTTTGTCTGGGTGATTATAATTGTAAGCAACATGTCCTGTAGAATATAGGATTTTTAGCTTCGTTATTGAGGGAGATTGTATGAAAAATTCCTTTCCAACATATAAATGCTGGAAATAAAAAAGATTCAAATGGCTCAAATAATCAAGAATTTACATCCTGGTCAATGGAAGTCATATTTTTAAGACTGAATTATTCTGAAAGTTACGATTATTAAAAGAGAGCAAGGATCACCCTAACACTGTCCTCTAAAATAAACTATTACCTGCATTGTGAGAAAGCAGATAATATGTTATAATTAATCACTTTTTCATAAACTAGAAATAGTCTATATTTTAAATTATTGTCTTAATTATCTAGACTGATATTTGGTTAATTAATATTACCACATCAGGAGGTTCAGAAGAGACTGTGGAAGAGATATTTTGACATATTTAGTCTACATTTCTTGATTTCATAGTAAGATCATAATGAGGAATCCACATTTACTCTTGAGCTCAGCATTCAGATAATTGAATAATAAACCACAATCAATGAGGAACCCTAAAGATTGTCACTCTATGTTCAGATTGAACTTAAAAATAAACAACAAAAAACAGCTTGCAACCATTTTTGGCTCAACCCCATTTGGTATGCAGAATATAAATGAGATTTGTTATCAGGAAAGAAATTTGAAACTGATTTAACCTAGATATAAATCTTTATATTAAGGATGTATTTACATTTCTTGCATAGCACAGTAGGTTAGCATTAAGGAAGATCTGCATTTATTTTTTTAAATGGCTAAGCCCAATTGATATATAGTACATATTTCTCTGACTATTTTGTTTATTTCATAGATTCTTTTATTTCCTTCTGGTCGTGTTGAGGCTTGTTGGATAGAAAATATGCTGCAAATAGAAGCCAAACCGCAGTAAAATAACTCTGCCTAACCCTAAGAGTCCCAGCCATTTCCTTTTATATTTTATAATGAGATATGACAACTCAATTTAAAGAAAATACACAATAGTTGCTGACTACAGTGAAAAGTTTATATTAAAATAATGTGTTACTGTGGGGAGGTGGATAATTGAGCATACAGTAGGTAATTTCTGGCAGGGCTCCTGAAATAAGCAAAAGTAATATCTGTTAACAAAGGATAAATGCAGATAATGTTACTCTAGTCAGTAATTAGGATTTTACAGATCCTTGTTTAAATGCTGATGCAAGAGAAAATTAAGAAGGCTGCATTTAGTCATTAAAGTTGAACTAATTCAAACTCCCTCAATAAGACCTGACCGTTGATTAGGTTCACTTCCTACTGATATGTGACTCTACCAGTTCTTCTCTGAATTTTACTGAAGACTGAGTTAATTTGGGAGCTCTAAACAAAATCTAACTAAAACTATTCATTTCAAGAAATGCGGGGATTTAAAACCCTGAAGTCCTAGAAAGTTTCCCCTACTATCAAGCACAGCCTTTGCCAACTTTGTTTCCTTCGGTCTCTTATTTAATTCCAGGAGATAAACCTTTAACTTTTTGATACCCATTGAGGTGACTATGTATCAACTTTTTCAGGAATATAGTTCTTAGAAAATTCTAGCTGACAGCTCTTTTTTTTACTTTAAGAGGATTTATAAAATCAACATAGGTGCAATCTTCTTGAGTCACTCTGTTCACCAAAATAGTAGTAACTTGAATGATCAAGTTAGTCTTAAGAATAAGAAAACAAGCAATTTTCCCTCTAGGAACCTTATAAAGTGATAGCATTTGTGCACTGAGTACTGACTTTCAAACAAAAACCTAAAATTCAAACTTATTCTTCACATTCCAGGCCAAGTAAGTCTTCCCTCCTTTCCATTGTTTCTAGACATGGTTGTGAGGTACTAGCAATGGTCATTCTTCATCCATTATCATTTTAGGGCTTGTTTATAATTATGGGAATCTTGACATAAATAATGTAGATCACCATACTCTCTTGCAAAAGAAAAGAACTGTGGACTTCAGGGTTTTCACCACTTATTGTGTTCTGAATAATTTTTCCCATAATGCTTTTTTGCTACTCATTCCAGGAAGGAGGTTTTTTTTTTTGTTTTTGTTTTTGTTTTTCCCCCAAGCTCAAGTAGAGTGGATTGAAGTGGGAAGAGAATAGAGTTAAGGAAGCAATTAGTAAGGTATTTCAAAATGTATTGGGGTGAAAGTCTTCATTATCATTTATCAATGTTCCTCTTGTTGGAACCTGGAACAAGCCTCTAATCAAGGATCATTGTAAATGATAGACACTTGAATCTCTATAATCATAATCTTCTCTGTGGGCTTGGTAACTGCTTATTCCATTCCCACTAAATTCCTTTTATCCACTTGATCAAGTGTCCTGTCAACTCTTGCTCTGTTTCCTGAGGTCATCTGGGATGAGTATTGACTGCTTTCTTCCATTGCTGGTCTATGCTTACTTCTGGTTATAATCTTGAGTTTTCCTGTAAAGTTAATTACTGTGGCTCTTTTTTTTCTCTCACTTGGACAGGGACCCTCTTTAACCCCTATACTAAGTCAAGTCACACATCTCCATTACATAGTTTCATAGGACCTTATGTTTTAATCATTCAATCTTATATTTAATCATTGAACAAATACTTGTGGAGTGGTTATTATGTGTGAGGTACAACAATAAACAAAAGAGATAAACATTCTAAGCCTCATAGAACTTGTGTCCTATAATTACATGTTATTTAATGCCCTCAAATCTCCACTAAAATACGAACTCTTTGAAAGTAAGAATTATAACTATCTTCGTTACCACCGCATCTTCAGCACTTTGCAGAGTACTTGGAATACTGAAGAGGTACAATGAATATTTATTGAATTATTCAATGAACAAATAAAAGTTGCAACTTTACAGAAATGTCATTTATTTGTTTTTGAGCAAAGTCAAGCTGTATAAAATTAGCAGTAAAAAGTATCTATGAAAAGAAACATAATGGGACTATAAGAATGAAACACGTTAGTTCATAGGCACTAGTGATATGACTATATTACAATTTAAAAATAATCTTTTTGAGAAAAACTTTTAAATTTGTCTTTTAAACAAACACCAAGGCATTGTTTAAGCATTTCCTAACAGTTTAAGTGTATGTGGTACAATAAAACACACTATGTATGATTATTACACTAACACCAAGATCTCTATCCTAGAATTCTAACAGCAAAAAAAACTATATAAGATTAATCACAGACTATTTTCCATATATATATATATATATATATATATATATATATATATATATATATAGTATGCACATATGTACTCACTATATATACACTACATATTGTACATAAAATATAATATATATTTCATAATTGTTCTCAAATGCTGTGACTTAAGTGAAATAATACTGAGTTGAAACATTCTTTTTGTTAATAGGATGCTTAAATATGCCTGAGTTTTGACTTTGCTAGAGAGCAGGGAATTTCTAATGATGAAAACACTAAGTCCTATGCTTGCATGAAGATTTGTTTTTAATTGTCTTGTATTTTGTTTCTAGCTTTATTTGTAAGCAATGTTAGGTTGTATTGAAAGTGGGTAAATAGGGACACAAACTGCCCATTCATCACTCCAAATGCCCATAAAAATGGTTAATTAAATAACAGAAAACATGCCATAGAACTCTTCATATAATATATGATTCTTATATTTTCTAACTGTTAAAAATAAGCCTTCAAAATAGCTTTAGAATTTAAAAAAATGACACACAACAAAAAAAAGTAATAAGGCTATCAGCTACCATTTAATCAAAGGTACAAAGGATATTGCCAAAACCTAAACCACTAGCTTAAAATTCTCAGCATTGGCATTGTTCTCAAGCCCTGTACACGTTAGAAAGAAAGTATCCCATCTATAAGACTCATGATTTCATAGCAGCAATTTAAGAATGATGATCATGACAGTTGAGATGTTTGGAGCAGAAATTTTTCAAAACACTTATTACAAAATTTATATTTATATCATATGAAACTCTTTCAACTTGACCCCAATCAAAAATATACTCTTTCTGTTAAAGAAATAAAACAACAGAAGCCCACTGAAACCAAAGACCTGTGAGTACAAGCTGGGTTTCTCAGCCAGTGCTGCTCCCCTAGGAGGTATTTGGTAATATGTGCAGATGTGTTTGGGTCACATAATGACTCGGTTATGCTACTGGCATTGAATATTCAGGACCTGGGACATTTTGCCATCCTTAACTTCCTTGACAGTCCTTCACCATGACAAATTGTCCTCTTTGGAAGACCAACAATGGTCCCTTCTACTAATACACAAAAAAACAGAGATATTCATATAGTGTGAGAGAACACATAGCAAAAGTCTTGTCCAATTAAATCAATAAGGGGCACAGCCAATCTTTTTCAGACTGTATTGACATAGGAAAAAAGTCTAATCAACAATAAAACTCATAAATTCTGAATTTAAAGTGAACTTTTTGGGAGGTACAGAAGTAATAACTATAAGGTTTTGACAAGTAGATTTTGATATAAGAAAATAATCTCTCCAGTGAGCATTGTGTGTTAAATATGCATACTGTACTTCTAAAAGCAACAGGCTTTGTTACAAAAAAAAAGTCAAATGAGTCTATTTGAGCAATATAAAATAGAGAGGGATTAAAATGGATTTTAAAAAAGATGCGCAGTAAGATTTGCATATAGAATTGTTGTGTATAATTGGACAAAGTATAAAATGTATATAAATATAATTATAATCCCTGAGTTCAAGTGTAATCAACAAAAAATTTTGCCATCTTCATAAAATCCTAACCTCCAGTTATTGCTAATTTGCACAACATAGATATCAATATTTGATTGTGAAATCAAAATAAGATAGACTCCCTACAAGAATGAACTGTGACTGTTTTTGTCTTTCAAGGTGTACTAAACATTAAACAACCATGTATCTACTTTGACTTGTATGATTTGGGATGGCAGTGAGCTCGAATGGTTTCTTGGTCATAAATGAAGCAAATAAAACTTCCCAGTCAGCAGTTGACTTCATTATAAAACAAAACTGAAGTAGGAGGAAAATAAGTGCTGAATACTGAGGATCATGAAATAAACTATTGAATGTTAACTTATCAGCTGGAGTGACATAAAATGCATTGATAGCAAAGGTCAAGAACACCAGGACATAAGAAAAAATGTTTTTAAATGGTAAAATTACATTTTGAAGTTCAATTAATTAGTTCTCGCTTCACTTATATTTTTATATTCTTTATATCTAATAAAGAGTAAAGGTGAATCAACATAGCCCCTCCCTTTGTATAGTCAGAATTAGTGTTTCTTCAGGAATAATTAAGAAGAGTCAGTATGTATCTCATTCATTTAAAATATGCATTTAACATCATAGAAGTCAGAGTCACATTGACTATATTAAAATACAATTTTTTGAGGAATTAATAAGTATTATCTTGATATAAAGTTTGCAAAAGAAAGAGAGGGGCTATGTTGATTCTCCTTTACTCTTTATTAGATAAATATCAACTGATATGAGAAAAAAAACATGCTTGGGAGCATGGGAGGACATCAAACAATTTGTAGATTTTGCAGGATGCAAAGAAAGTTTAACACCTTGTCCTCATCTCGAGAACAAGAGACTAGAATAAGAAGAAGGAAATCTTAAAAAGTCAAAATGTAAAGGAAACTTTTGCTTTGATTTCAGCACTATAGTCTTGAGATGAGAGACCAGGCCTTGGGGAGAAGCCTCATGCTCTGTATGTGGCTGGACTAGTAGATTTAAAATGGCTCTGTCAGTTTTCTAGAAAAATAGGTCAGATTCTCTCTGCATGCTTCAAGAAGATTGTGAAAGATCTTTCAAAGAGGGAGAAAGACTCTTTTGAAGAAGGTGCTGCACATAGATTGCCAGGTGAGAAATAAGACAAGAACCCAATTTAATTGTGCTGGTGAATGTATAGAGGAAAATGACTGTTTGAGCATCAGGCTGGGCAGTGTCTTTCAGTAAAAGCAGGTTGAGTTTGATGCTGATGTTTGGAGATCAGTGGATATGAAGACAGAGCAGGCAATTCCAGCATGATTGGGGAACAATAATGAATGACTTTACACTGCTTCCTCAATGTTATGTATATCCCTTCAGGTATAGTTCTAAATAAAAGAGGAGGCATAAAAATTATAGACTTACTTACAATAGAAATGACTCAGAAAAACTTAGAAGTGACTCAATTTACCTAGAAATAATCTCATTATCTTTGATCAGGTGGATCAGAATTAAGAGAATAAAGAGTTATTTTTAAAAATAAACTTAAATTTACTTAAATTGTACACTAAGCACATGATAATCCTTCTCCTTGAAATGGCTTAAATTGAGTATAAGACTGATAGTGAGAAAATGTTATGAGAAAAATCAATTTTCTTATTAGAAAATGTCTAGCAATAGACTAGACAATAGCCAAATTTCCTCTCAGTGCAAACAAAGCCAAAGCATCGTGTAGAAATGGAGAAAAGGAAATGGAGATTCACAGCTAAAGGACAGAATGACCAAATGAAAGGACAATTAAAGTGGATGCCTAGAAATAAGAAAAGAACTATAAGATGGTAGAAAATGACAGGTGAGGAGGGTAGAGGGAAAAAGGGTAGTCAAGTTACGGGGAAGACAGATTCTGATACTGAAACTCATTAGATTTAAAATCATAGATGCTATAAGTCTGCTAATACCTATAGATCAAAATTTGATGGGCAGACCGGTACCATCTGCATATTAGCATTTCTAGGAAGCTTTTTAGAAATGGCAAATTTCAGGACTAACCCCAGACCAACTGAATCAGAATCTGAATTTCGGTAGGAACCCTATATGATTCTTATGAACTTTAGAGAAGCAAGCTGTAATTGATTCATAGAAGAATGGGTGATAAAATATGAATGGGTGTTCTATGTGAGCAGGGAATTTTGTTTATTGTATCCGTGGCTCTATCCACAATGTTTATAATAGTGCCTGATACATGATGAGTTCTTAATAAGTATTTATTGAAAAAATTATCCATCTTAATTCCACCTTCATAATTTTACTAAAGCAAATAAGAATACTTAGATAGTTGGTAGCATAGCTCTTGAATATGAAAGTCAGGCTCTATAAGATGTTCATGGAAGCAAGACAAAGGAAATAATTGGCTAAAGTGAAACAGTAGCCTTACAAGCTTCTAGTTAGATGTTATTTGGCAGCTTTTGATTGGTAAAATTAAGTTTCATTTTTCTAGGATATTATCATTTACATTGAGTTGGGTTTTAATTTACTCACTTGGTGAGTTGAACCATCACTTGGTGATGGAACTACAACCACTTGCATTCTGCTGTTGCCCTGTGTCTGCTAAAATAAACTACAAAATTAAAAAAAAAAAGGAAGTCAGCCTCAATCATTTTCCCTAACCAATAATTAAAAACAAGGTTAATATCAAGCCATTTCGGTTTTTCTTATTTATATTAAATTTGTTAATAACTTGATTCTCTCACTATTCCTCCATATAATAATGAAAAGAGATTCAAACTCCACATTTTAAAAATGTATTGTTGGTAGGTTAAAAAAAAGTGCTGCTTATAGAACTAACACATTCCATATCCTACTCTGTATTTCTCTTGATCTATAACTAAATGGATCATTCATTCATATATTTATTCAGGGCATGTTTCTTTTATATTCCATGAATTGTACTCAGTTTTCTGGAGGAAAATGTGAAATACATGCAATCACTGTCTTTAGTTTAAATCCCGTGGGAAATAAACGTTTAAACTCCTAGCTACACATATTAAACACAAGAGAATGAATTATGTAAAATAGAATTTATATGCAAAATAATGAGAGAATATGTCAAACACACACAAGACAAGAAAAGGCCAAAACCCAAGCCTGAGTGATTCAACAACTAAAAATATAATGAGTCACTTTTAGACTCAGACAGTTTATTACTTACCTAGACAATGAAAAGAATAATAACCAAAGGGGCCAATTCCCCATGGTTCTTTTCTCATGCAACAAAAAAGGACAACATCAAAACAAAAGGGACCAGATTGACTGTAATGTGAGTTATGGGATGCCCTGTTGCTGAGGAACAAATTTTTTGGCTGCAGCTAAGCAGCTTTATAATTAGCAGCTCTATTGTCAGGAGAATGAGGCAGAAAGCCCCATACCTCATCAGAACTCTGGAGACACTGCAAAACTGTCTTCTTAGAGCATCCCAGGGAAGACATAAAAGTAAGTGGCTGGTTGCCTAAGAGCAGCTCCTCACAGGCCTCCCATTCTCTCATGTTCCAAGAGGATAACAAGCCATTCTGGCAACACTGATTAACTTTGATTCAGGTTCAAGTATTTGTCTGTGGGACCCATGTGAATATGTGCAAAGTTGCAAGGTCACCATGGTGGAGCTGTTTTTCTACAGAATTCAGAAATAGTAGTAATTAGGGCCTGACAAGTTGGCTTATGCGTGCAATCCCAGCACATTGGGAGGCTGAGGTGGGGGAATCACTTGAGGCTAGGAGTTTGAGACCAGCCTGGGCAACATAACGAGACCCCATCACTATGAGAAAAAGAGAGAGGGAGGGAGGGAGGGAGAGAAGAAGGAAGGAAGGCAAGCAGACGTGTTGAGTGGCCATGTGTGGTAAGTGCTTGTGGAGACTCACCACTTGAATAATTAGAAGACCTGAGGAACCACACTCTCACACCGTGTCAGACATTTCCTTTTATATGTTTAGTCAGAGAATACATGGGAAAACAATTCTTGAATAAATAAAGTGAAAGTTAGTAAGAAAATAAGGATATGGATATTTAAAACAAGGAAGGCCAGGCTCGGTGGCTCGCCTGTAATCCCAGCACTTTGGGAGGCCAAGGTGAATAGAATGCCTGAGCCGGGGGGTTCGAGACCAGCCTGGGCAACTTGGCGAGACCTCATCTCTACAATAGATCAAAAATTATTCGGGTGTGGTAGCGCATGCCTGTAGTTCCAGCTACTTGGAAGACCGAAGCAGAGGACCGCCGGAGCCCAACGAGTTGAGGCTGCAGTGGCTGGGAGCAGCCACTGCACTCCAGTCTGAGTGATAGAGTGAGACTCCAACTCAAAAAAAAAAGAAAAAAAGAAAAAAAAAAACAGGGAAAAGAGAACAATGGAAGAAAAGTAATAAATAGTAATAGTTGAGATTGTCATTCCAAGTGGTGATAAGATTAAAAGTGTATAAAAAGAATCTAATAATGTTAAATATTGTATAAGGCACAGGTTAATATATCTTATAGGATCCTTTTCATTTCATTGCCTTCCAGTCCCTCAGTTGCCTGGTCACCCTTAACCATTGTCATGGTATTTTCTCCCTGCCACCACAGACTATTGACTCAGCCTGAAAATACAAAGCTCCAATTCCTGGCATTATCCAGAAGGGCTGAGTTCTTCCTTTTGGCACCAGGACCAAACCTGTCACAAACTTTACATGGCAGGCTATCTCCATCACTCCCAGATTGAATAAAACATGTGGTCTGTAAGATATAGTTTCCAGAACAAGTGCAAAAGGGACCAAAAATACAACTCTGAAGTGCAGGACAACTAATTCCTAGGTGGGCAGAAGATAGGAGAATATTTTTTCTTCTTCTGTGTTTCCACACAATTGACTAAGAAAATGTATTATCCATAGAGACCATCAAAAGACTCGTGAGTGGCCAAACAGATGTACATATCAAGTGATGGGTTTTTCCTTATAATTTTCTGTAAAGCAAGGGACAGTGCAATAACATATTATCTTGAAGTGCTTTACATCCTTCCCTGTCTCACTCCCCCTTTCCTTTAATCTCACTGCCCTGGGGTTATACTTTCCAAACTTTGCTGCAGATTATGTTCTTTAGAGAACTAGGTCTAAGACAGAAACATTTGTGGACAATCTATGCACAAAAGCTAAGACAGAATGAGTTCAGGGTTCTACCTAACCTTTGAGAATTGTGTGACATTCTCCTGGAAGAAAATAATACTATCAAAATCTCTTCCAGTGTCTTGTACACAGCAGACATTCAGTCAATGTTGGTTTCATGAATCACACAGTGTTGAATGAAACAAAGGCCATAATTCACTGGACTTCTACTAGAGGCAGACTTCATTTTTCAGCAAAATGGCCAGGATTAACAGAGATTTCACTATTTGAATGGGGAGAGAAATGAGGTGACAGAGTTATCATTTAAAAACCAAACAAATCAAAAACAAGCAAAAACCAGTTGTGATATTTGGTAAAAAGCAAGACAATTTTGTTATTCTACAATTTATTTGCACTATCAATTTTACTTTTTATTCTTCTTTCTTCTGCCATCAACTGAAAACATCATATAAACACTAAGCCTAACACTTATATCACTGTCTCTGTCTCTTCTGCTTCTTTTTCCTATCCTTTCTACATTTCAACAATGATCTTAGCCACTTTTACTTTTTGTTCTTTCTTCTGCTTCCAACGGAAGACATTGTTTGAACACCAAGTTTAATACCATCTCCGATTCTGTATCTTCTTTTTCCTATACTTTCTACATTCTTATAATGTAGCCACTTACATGATATTGAGTGTAATTTGTATCCAAAAAACTCTCATTTTACTATGATCCCTCCTCATTTCTTATATATATTTCCTTTAACCTTTTAAATATTTCATCTGGGAGTGAGGTAGGGTAAAGATGACTAGCTGGAGACATCGAACTACTGCATCTATATTAACTGAAAACTGACAGTTTGG
>JAPVLO010000045.1:18712500-18782500 GCA_027257055.1 Cephalopachus bancanus | reverse complement strand
TAAATTACGCTTGCATACCACCAATCACAGGCATGAGGCGGCCCTGAAGCTCTACAAGGTAAGCAGTGACATCCATTTCCGCTGGCACAGGGTAGAAAAGGGAATTAACTGTTTCAGAGCTTGGAGCACAAATCTCCAAGTTAAGAAAAAGAGAGAAAAGAAATCAAAGGGTAAGGTACACAGTTTCTGATTAACATTCCTAAGAGCATATTGAAACATGGAATTGGAGACTTTATTTAAAAGTCTTGCCGTATGTTTCTTTTACACTTGTCTCAATGGCATTGATTTCTTCACTGGCTTTCCCTAAGAAAAATAACTTTCCTGGGTAGTATCTTATATAATAATACTTTTAAACTTATTTATTGATTTTATTTAAAAAAAAAAAAACAGGAACAAAAGCATAGCACCTAAATGTGAATGGTTACAGGGAGCAGAGGACAAAAACAGTGCTCTACCTTGTGAACGCATCATCTTTTGTTTAGTGACAGACAAGGACAATCAAAACATGATGTGTTTTGTTTTTTTAACCTGTGTTCTCAGTAATGTCTAGTATATACACTATTCCTTAGCATCAGTTGAAAGTCAAAGTAAACTTTGGTGTTATTTTGCATGACTGTTTTCCCCAACTATTAATGTTGAGCCTTCCAAATGGAGGCTCATACATAACACCCATATGTACCCTATATCCATATGTATATGGATAAATATGCTCATAAAATGGCACATATACTGTTATCTTTATTGGAAAAACTGTAATGAACATGTGCAAGTGAGAACACCATTTATTTCACAACTCGTCTTGGCTTTTTCTAAATCCTAATTACTGATTAATTTATTTTCTGCAGTTTGTTCACTGGATTGTCTTGATTGTCTTGGTTCATGCACAAATGTAACACATTTATTACTATGATGAATAACTTGGTAACTTATTAAAAACTTCTTTTGTCTAGAGGATATTAAAATTCAGAAAATATTGCAAACCATTAGTCATTGTAACAAGCTCTAAATATGATTACAAAATCCATTTTGCAAGTGTTATCTATTGATTTATACTAGAAATCAGTGATAACTATACTATCAGGAGTCAACCAGTGATTATAATACCTATGACTCTTCTAATACTATTTAAAATTATAACCACACACAAAAAGAGCAGGTTGTGGCTATCTAGATTAGGTACAGGAATTATTTATTTAGGCTGGTCTAGTCCTATGTGTTTGATTTGTTTTCTGAAGTTCCAATTCTAGATGGATGTACTATGCATAAAAACCTAACGACTCAGTGTGAGAATTTGTAACATTGTTCCTGTGATATTGGCACTCTGTGGATCAATAATGAAAGCATTAGATTTGGGTTACACAGTTTGAGGGGAGTGCAGGCCCTAATGTAAGATGGAAAGCTTCTAAGTTGACAGTATTGAAAATATAATATAAAGGATTAATTGTATTATAATTCATAGGTTTTGCAGCAACAGTTGACAACTGTTCAATTGTCTACTTTTTTCTGTTGATACCTGACCTATTAAAACTTTTAGAATACCTAGGAGAAAAAAAGCAAACATTAAGTTTGTATAAATAATAGATTTAGACCCTGGGAGCTATATAGAATATTCATGAACTGTGTTTATATTTATGCAGCTCCTCTAACACTTTAAATTAACATGTTGTGAATAGAAGATATAAATGTACAAATTTTTCTATTTTATTAATCTCATGTGAGAACCTAAAGATAGAGTGCTATTGTTTATTTTTCCAGGAAGCATTATGTAATCTAATTGTTTGATGATTATTTAAATGTGTTGTGTGTGTGTGTGTGTGTGTGTGTGTGCATGTGTGTTAAGTTTATCCATTCATTCCACAAACATGTATTGACTACCTCACTCTGTGTAGAGCAATTTGCTAGGTGCTAGAGTTACCCTTGAAGTTCCTTTTCATGAAGACTTGGATATTGTCTTTGAATTTATAACAACCAGTTGAGATACAAGCTTGATTATAAAGAGAGTCTTAAGGCAGAGGGAACTTTAGATCCTACAAACAAAAAGTTGTACTCTTTTCTATAAAATCTTATAAACCCAACAAAAATTTACTTTTACTTATTTGTTAATCTTGTAAATACTCGAGTATCCTTGCTTAGTGTAGTGTTTAAATACGGTCAGCAAACAAACACAAAATTACTTTAACCAAACTTACTTTGAATTAAAAGACAATTAAAGAGATAAATATCTGAGCTATTGAAACTTGGTATTAGATAACTGAATTATATTCTTTTGTATTATCTTTAAGGAGCACCTATTATTTCTAGTAGTAACCAGATAAATAGTCCAGAGTATCAATGTATTGAGAATGCCATTTCTAAACTGATTTCAGAGACTATGAGTCAGACATAGAGGATTTTCAAGTGTGGTAATTAGGATGTTACCAGAGTTGGTTGGCTTGTGTTGGCAAAATAAATCTGGTTCATAAGTAACATTAATTGTTTTTAAATGAGGACCTAACAAATTGGTCTGGGTCTGGGACAAAAACGATGGTTTATAATACTGCTAAAATATTAAAATTAGACTTAAAATAGTTTCTGAGTTAATGACTAGATAATCTCCAATGTAAAATTTATTTTCATTAAGAGTTTAATTTATGTCATATTGCATCATGAATTATTTAGACTTTAAGGGAAAGTGACAAGTAGCAGTTATAAGACAAATACAGAGCTGCAAGAAAACAGCTTGTTATTGACAACATATTGATTCATAGCACTTTAAACGTGGTGATGTGTCATTTCAATTTGAATAGACCACTTTACCTTTTGCGTTGTCAAACTGAAGCAGCATTACCTAAAAGTGTGTGTCCTTATTCTAGTTTAAGGAGGTTAAAAGTTAAAGGTTAGGGTTTAGCTTAAAAGCATCATCTGCCTAGCTGCTTAACTTTAAACTGATCAATTTAATGAAAATCTGTTTTACAGATGTTGTTTTAATGTATTTGGCAGGATTTAGGCAGCTTTAACATTAGACGTATGCTAGTAAAAATTATTTCTTTATTTGACCAGAACAACACCTTTCCTTTTATGTTTAAGGTAGACGGCTTGTGGGTTATGGTATTTTGGCAAAGAACCCAGAGGCAGAATGTGTTGATGATCTTTCCATATGGACTCAAAAAAAGAATACCTTTATGTCTATTGCTAACGATGACTGCAAAAACAAACAAAGCTGTATTCACTTTTTGGCGGTGCTATTTTCCTTCGAATTTTTTTAAAGCAATTGTGTCACTGTTAAGAAAATCTTACTTATTTCTTCAAGTGAAAGTCTTTCTTATTTCTTCAAGTGAAATTCTCTGCAGTGTAAGCATGATTAAATTTTGATTTTTCCTCCAGAAATTTTAATGATGAAGCAAAATTGGTCTAGGGAAATAAAACAATAAAATGGAACTGCATATTGCTTGTGATCTTTACTTTTAATGCATGAATGTATATTTAAAGTGAGACTAATAAACATGAAATGTGTAAATAGCTCCAACTGATTTTGCAAGGTAAATATATACATATAGCAGTGGTTTTCAGCTAACCTATTTTAGATTTGATTATGTTCTTCTAATTTCATGCCTTTGTATTCTTTACAGATTTTAGTCAATTGATAGTCACGTAATGGGTCCTCAATATTTGTAGGACATATATGAACTAATTAATAAACTGAGAAACATATGAAAGAAATCCCTTTACTTCCAATCTTCATTAAAAAATATGCATTGCAATTTGGTCTACCCCTTAATTGGTCCCCCAAATTTTTTAAACAGTTCAGCAAAAAAGTATAATAAAAACTACTTAGCACTATACATTTAAATGGAGGAAGAATAAGAAAGACATGTAATGTTTTCAGATTTACAGTTTAGTTTGTTCTTGGCCCAGCATGGCCAAGCCTTCACCTGATTGGTCCAACCACCATTCTATGCACACAAATACTCTTGCTGCACCTGCACTTCAACTGCTCTTGGAACATTATATATATATTTCTAAGTGAGGTATTCACAGCTTTGCTACTTCAAAGTTAAAGGCTTAATTGTACTAGTTTTTTAAAAAAATCTTCCTGCATCTGCTGGTAGTGAAGCAAAGTGGTCTGTCTGAGTTCCATAACGCTGTTTTCATATTTGGATTTCAAATTGGCTTAGAGCAGCGAACAAATCTCCTGTCTCCATGGTGAGCAAAGAAACACACCTGGGATTTAGTCCTAGGTAACTTTTAGTGCAGCATTCCCCCACGGAACATTTTTGGGATTTTCTCAGGGTTAAAAGACTCCTGGCAAAGAACTAAAATCAAGGTGTGGGGATGGGCCACAAAGGAGAATACAAGGGGGCACGCTGGGAAAAGTACATGTAAAGGAAATGAAAGCTGGGATAATTAGCTTCTCCTATGTTTTTGTGCCTTAAAACATTTTAAAAAAAATTTTTTTTACTAGTAAGAAACAATAACCCAATCAGTTTAGAATTAACAAAGAGTCACAGGTATTTTCATTTCAATAGGCCTGAGTCCAACTTTGCAATTTAAAATCAAATATACCAGATATGTACCATTTCAATTATTGAACTGTCATTGTCCCAGTGTGATGGTAAAAGAGGTCAGGAGATTGTGTGGTACACATTTACATAAAAGTCATTGTGCGAAAGGAAATTGGAATATGTGTGTGTATCTAAGAAACCCAAACAGGTTTTTCTTAATCTTATTCTAGTCATTTGTTTAGATGAAGAAAGCTGTTTTCAGAGATAAACAAAAGTTATTCTTTTCTGTTGCTAAACATTAACCTGAATATGGAAATTTTTGCACTTTTTGTATTAGTTTCAGATTTTTGTTCATTTCAAGGTTGAAATGCAGTGTGAAATTTGATTTCAATTGCAGGATTTGTTTTTAAAAAGTAATCACAATTCAAATTATCCTATTGTATACTCATAAAAAGACAAGGCAGAGGCTGGAAAAAACAGTTTATATAGTAGAACAGTACCTACTCGAATAATACTTATAAGTAATAAATACACAGATTAAATAAAGAGGAGTTGGTTAACTAATAGGAACTAATAAATCACTTGTGTTTTTAGATCAAATGTAATTGGCCAGACCTCTTAACTACATCTATCTCTGCTTCTAAGCCTGACGTTTGCTGAAGCACAGCTATGTGTTATAACATGGCTACTTCAGCACAAATATAAACTTTTTCACTGCATTCTCATGTTAAGTAATATATTGTATTATGAGCTGAGCACCATTTTTGTAGTGCAACAGAAAATGATAGAAAAGCTGTCTATTTAAATGCATATAGATGAAGACGGGGGGGGGAGAGAGAAAGAGAGAGAGAGAGGAAGAGAAGAAGGATAGATATCAATCCCTAGAAAGATTGATTTGGAGCAGGCATTAACAACTTATTATATCCGTGTCAGAATAGATGAAATGATTTTAAGTGTATGAAATTATTATCAAACCCAGATAAAGTTTAAAGAAATCAAAGTATGTTATTGAAACTCTCCTGTTTTATTTTCTATATACGTCTTTACCCAATGCTGCGGTATCCCTATGCATCAGGCACATGCTATAATGCTTTTCTCTGTTTTTCTGAAACCCTTGCTATTCTGTCCCACCTAGATTGTCTCTTCATAGGAATGTTTTATGTTGCAGAGTTAACTAATTCCCCCAGAACAGTAGCATTCCTTTAATTAAGGGGAACGAAGCCTTTTTACAAAAGCAGGGTAGTGCATCCTAAGGTGTAAATGACTTCCAAGTCTTTTTCAGAGCGCATTTTTTTCAAAGAAACTGCTTAATCTGGAGGAGTTTCTAATTTGGAAGGTAGAGTAATTTTAGGTAGTCAGTATTCCTCCCTAAGAGTTTGCCTCATTCACTTTCTCTGAATACACACACACATATACCACCACTACCACCACCACCACCAGCACCACCACTACCACCCTACCGTACCACATCTCAGTCATGCAGTCAACAATCTGGCACCCTCATTTGCTTCAGGGACATGTCAACTTGTACATTATGATTTACATTACATTTTGGTGTAACATATATTCATTCTATCTCATGTGAAGTGCAGGTATGATTTAACCAAAAGTAGTTAATTTCTCATTTGTCACCCACCCTGAGATCATTTAGGTAATGAAAATAAAAGTGTTGTCTCATAATTAACATACTCTCTCTGTGTTTCCTTGGCTTAAATTTAATTGTCCCTGTTGTTGGAGCTTGTTTTAAAATGCTGAAACATTCAGATGGGTGCTAGGATGCCATGTAGCAATGCAGCCAAAGTCATATGTTAACCAGGCCTCGCGCTGCTGAAAGGGTCTTGGCCCCTGGGTGGAGTGAGGAGGAGCTGGCGTGTGTATAATGACCGTGGTTCTGCTTCCAGAACATCTGGCTTTCTTGAGTTCTGCTGGAAATTCTTTACCAAGTTTGCTTTGAGTCTGAGGCTATGCTCAGGCTGAGTTCAATTAGATGTGGAGATTTGTTCATTATTCAGATAATTCAAGCCTTAAAAGGCGCTTCTCTCTCCTCCTCACCCCCAATTACCAGTATATTCTAAGAAAACATAGGAGGGTATGATTTATTTAAAAAGTGAAGAACAACCATGGAGTCACAACTACCTATAATTACCAGGAATCATCTTCAAAGGTTCTGTTACCTAGGAGTGTGGTGACTGGTATCAAGGACCAAAGTTCTATTTGCAGAATACCCAAGTGATATCCCAATTTTTACTTCCCCTAAATACAGAAGCATTTATTGAACACTTACTGTGTTCCATGTTTTGAAATGTCTGTGTATGGCAGTTGTGTCCCATTAATGTTGGGGAATTTAAGCTGTCTTCATAAGTGCTGCTCAGAAACAGAGTTTCCAAGGTGATGCTTTCTAACTCACTCTGCTCTCCAAAATGATGTGTTAGATTGGTGGTTAGATGTCAGGGACATTAATAAAATTTGGAGTTAAATCCATAGACCTAGTTATCAAATGTTTTTGTGTTCTTTTTCAATAATAGTCAAAGGGCTGCATGCGACCGGTCTTTTGAGTCATCGTTAGATGTAGTATAATGTAATTTGTATGTCTTGGCTTTGTTTTATTGTCCTATTGGATAGCTACTGCTCAGTTTGAGACAAGGATTAGAGTAGAAATTTGAAGACAGGATAGAGCTTTTTTGTTAGCCGAAACATTTATATTGTTTTCAAACATGAGGATGATGCTACTAATGCATTGCATAGAACATGAAGAAGATGAACGACTGAGGCAGAAGAATCACCTGAGCCCAGGAGGTCAAGGCTGCAGTGGCTATGAGCGTACTCTGTACTCTGACCTGGGCAATAGAGTGAGACTCCAACTCAAAAAAAAAAAAAACGAAAGAAAGAAAAGAAAATGAAGAAGAAAACCACTTAATAAAGAATGTAAAATGTGTCAAATTACAACTTCTGTTAACCCTGTCCACCCCTTTAAATAACCAGGGCACCTATGTATTATGACTCTTGGAGAATCTGTAAATTTAGTTTACAGTAAGGTCAGTGAGAGTTCTGCTTAAAGATACATTATTGTAATAACCAGTTACACTGTTATTATCACAGTAATAACAGCTGTGTGTGGCAGCATTTTATTTCACTTGGTTTTATAACCTTTTATTAATATTTTGTTTTTCTTATTTTTAAGGAAAAGGACTTTTATATTCTTGAACTTACATATATTAAATATGCATATGTAAATATAAAGTGTATGAAGACCATATTCTTTTAATTCGGATTTTCCTACAGCCTTTATGGCACTGGAAGCATTAGCATGGAATACACATTTACCTCTCTTGTTACTTAAGGAATAAGTGTTAGGTCTATGCTTTGAAAGAGTAGTTGCAGAGGAAGGTTAAGGTGGAAGAATTATTTCTCTTGGATGTCTGCTGATAAAATTATTGGAATACAGGGCTGAGGGTGACAAAAAAATGATAGATCTAACTGTATCAGTTAACTTCAGTTTTGGAGGAAAGCTTTTAAAGTTTTAAAATACTGATTTTTAGTCTGTGATTATGCATCCTGTGACAAGAAGAGCCTCATTTATAGACAGAGTTGGCAAGTGACTGTCCATATATGACTTATGGAATATTGGGGAAAATTTTACCAAAATATTCCTGCTTCTGATGCCACATATTCTATCAGCAGTGAAACTGTATTAATAATTGATTTATCTATGTATTGCCTTTTACAGTGGCACTACTTTTTGGAGAGAACATATACTGACAACAACCATATAAGTTAAACCCTTTGTGTGCACTGCCTCATTTATTCTTTTCAATAGTTGTATGTTATTATTCCTGTTTTGACATATGAGAAAACTGAGATTTAGAGAAAAACACCTTGCCCGAGTCCTTACAGAGAGTAAGAGATTGTGCTGGAATTCTAACTTTGGCCTCTTTTCAGCCCATGCCCTAGCCTACATTAATGAGGCTTTGTTAGTTAGAAAACATTTTATATTTGGTGGTAGGAAGAGCAAGGTGTGGGAAAGGAGAAAGGCTGGGCACCTCAGAAGCATAATTTACAATTTTGTCTTGGACTTAATCATCTTGCAGCCCACCTTCACTCTTTCAAGCCAGCAGGTTTCCTTAAAGATACTGCAGATGCAATAAGAGCTGGCCAATAGGTTTGTGCACATAAATGCAGTCTACTGGAATGATGAACTTAAACACACTGGGTTAACTGTGAGCTGGAAGGAGGAATTGTTGGTTAAAATTGTTACCTGCATATATCTTGGGATAGCAGAATTTCTCCACTTGAAAACATTTCCTTTTACTGGCGTGTTTAGGTATTTGGTATATTAAATAGGAAGGACTAATAGAATATTTATCACGTCTAGTGCTTGAGCTCTCACTGCTTGCAAGTTAAGCACCTTTGGAAGCTGCATTAATTCATTCAGGTCACCAGGGTACCTCTGCAGTAATGTACTAAATGGTACCCCGCTGACCTGAAAGAGGGAATATGCCTCCCTAAGCATTTAACTTACTACACAGGAGCAACTGAAGCACAGTCTGCTCACTGCCTGTACCCCGAGTCTCTTTTTTCTGGTATTCTTATAACTACTGGAAAGAGTCCTATTCATTTGCTACTTCTTAGAATTTAAAAAAAATCATCACATTTTGAATTGTTATGATTATTTTATACTGTTATCTTTCACTTCTTACTTTGATCCACTTTAGTTACAAGATTCTAGGGATTTTCTTTCCAACGTATGTTCCTAACACATGTCTTTCCCCTCTCTCTCCTTCTCAACATTTTGCCAGTGATTTCAATGTAAAGCTCAGAGTTTTCTTAGAGTTATTTACATTGACTGAACTTAGAGCTGCTTGGAGAAATCTTGCCTCCTTTTATCTGGCTACCCAATCCTGCAGAAATTGTCAGTCGTTGGCATTGGCTGCAGTTGACCATATGTATTAATGGAATGTTCTTTTACTGGAAAGTAAGAGTAGTCTTCGTTTTGACATCACAGAATTGTTAACAACGTAGAAGCCCCCAATAACTGTAGCTGGTGTGTGTAAAGCATGTAAGGACATTTTGATAACTATTATGTGCGGCATTTTTCAAAGACTGAAAATATTTCTAACTATCCATTTGCCAGGCCTGAGAATAACACTAGCATATGTCCTTAGGGCCTAAAATCATTCATTGTTCAATTGCTGGAAATCAGGTAGCAAGTTTAATTGCTGGCACCTCTGAAAGAGAGTCAATTTACAAGATATCTCCCTTCATCTCAACATATATTCAGGACTTACCACTGAGTAACAGAGTAGTTGGCATCAGTGATGAAAGAGAGAGAAAATAAATCCCAATTTTTACACCAAATAAATAGTAATTTTTTTTTGGAAAAGATCAACATGCTAAAATGTGAATTATTCAAAATGAGATTATGCCTTGTAGAATTGATTTCATTTGGTGAATTTATTTCACCCAATAAAGGGGGAAACCTCTTTTATTCACTGTGTGATGTTAAATATCACTGTTTTTTAAATAGAAGCTGCTTACTGTGTTTTGAAAAATAATTTGGTTAAAAGCAAGTTTTGGTTTGTTGTTTTTCAGTTTATTATGATTTTTATTAGAAAATGTAAATAATTTTCAAAACCCCACACATTTGGATGGAGTAGCAGTACCAAATTCTTCCGAGTGTTTCCTAAGAAGATACTCCACAGCTTTCTAACTGAATTCATTAAAAATAGATGCAAAGGGAATTTATAGATAATTGTTTTTTCAGAGAAAAACAGTTTTTGGCTTTTTTAATTCCCTAAATATTAGAAAAACTAAGATGGAATTTTTAAAGAAATATTTAGTTTTTAAAACATACATTTTTAACATTTGAGTAGAAGTGCTATCTTTAAGTCACAAATGAGAAAATATCTTTCTAATTATGCAGTTGCTCAATTTTGTCAACATTTATTTAAGTGTGTGTTTCAAAACAGATTGTCAGTATAATATTTACTTATAAATTCCTGTTTCATAAACCAGGTCACATTATTCCTTCCTGTGGAACTATGGCTATTCCTTTAATTACAGAAGCTTGATAATTTATTGGCAAATCATTGATACAGAATAAGTACATTGAAATCAAATAATATATGTGTATATATATATATGTACATGCATGTACACACAGTTTTTCAAAAGGTGAGCAATTTAATTCTTTCAATGGATGGAGAATATGGATCTATTCAGATCACATGTGTTAGGTGATTAACAGGACCAAGTTGGTACCTAAATGATGTTTTCCATATATAACCCAGGATATCTATTATTTTGCTCAAACCTCAGAAGAAATTGCACTCACAAGTGTGTTTTTGAGTGTGTATGAGAGACAGAAAAAGAAGAGTGAAAATGCAGCATATAAAAATGTATTAAATAATTGATGAAGATTATAGGTTAATCATTAATGTCCCTTATTTTGTCTTAAAGTAGATCACAGAACTCTCTTCCTGCACATTGTAAGTGTTCTCAGTTCCTAGAGATAATAAAGCTTTGATGATGTTGTGCAAGACTCGTCAACAAGCACTGAAATCAGTTCTGTATGTACACATGACTAATCAAAGGTTCAGGGAACAGGATATGATTTGGAAAAAGTGATAGGTTCTCCAAAAAGTAAATGGCCTCACTAATTGTGGAGCACATTAAGCCTTTTTTTCCCTACAAAAGACAAGCCTTGCTCCCAACCTTGGGTTAGGCATTCCTTTGCAAAGTCTTTAGCACTAAGTCTTTTTTATTTTTATTTTTACAGTTTTATGTTATTTTAAATTGTTTTAAAGATGTGGCATACATTACAAGTCAGGATTGGGTATACAAGTGGTAATTGCACAGGTAAAGTTTGGGACTCCCTTTGGTCCTCCTCACTTCGCCTGGTTTGAGATCAGGTACCCCACCCTCAGTCCTCGACAGTTTCCTACTACTGCCAATCCCTTTCTTATAGTATTATGATAAGTATTCAGGGTCCACTTATGAATGAAAACATGTGGCTTCTTTAAAAAGCACTTTTTAAAAGCGAAACTTTTCTCAAATGAATGTCTACCTAATTACTATGCTATTTTTAAAATTTTATTTTATTTTCAAGCTGTGGCATACAAGTCAGGAGTGCTACATAAGTGGTTTAGGTACAGGTGAAATTTTGAGTCCCCCATTTGTCCTCACTTCACCTGGATTAGGATCAGTCACCCTTACTGATATTATGTACAGTACTCTTATTTTTTTCTTTGGTCTTAAGGTAACAATATATACTACAGGAATCTTAGACTCAGAAGTATCCATGAAATTCAAGGAATTAGGTAACCTGAGCAAATATCTTCTTAAATTAACTATCAGAGATCCATAGTAGGAAAATGATGCTATAAGACAATCTCAATATTTAAGCATATAACTATATAGGAAAAAGTGACTAAAATTTTCAAAAAAAGTTTCTATATTAGAAAGGGAGGGAACTAAAGTTATATGCTACAAAACCTACCATATTGTTAGTGGAAGGAGTGCTTAGACCATTGTCTTCTGCTTTGCTGCTGCTTCTTTCTCTTGTTTGTAACAACTTTATTGAGATATAATTCATATGCCGTGCAATTCATCCATTTAAAGTATACAATCCAGTGGTTTTTAGAATTTTCACAGAATTATGCAACTGTCACCACTATCCATTTTAGACTATTTTAATCATCCCCAAAAAGAAATCCTGTACCATTTTTGCTGCCCACCTCCATTCCCAATCCTTTCTCCCCTGGCCTTAGGCAATCGCTAATTGCTTCCTGTCTCTGCAGATTTGCCTGTTCTGGACATTTCACACAGACAGAATCATAGTATATGGGGTCCTTTGTGACTGGCTTCTTTCAGTTTGCATAACGTTTTCATGGTTCATCCGCTCTGCAGCATATATCAGCACTTCATTCCACTTTATTACTGAATTTCCACTCTACATGTAGAGTACATTTTATTTCTTCCCCATCAGGGGAATGAGCATTTGGATTGTTTCTACTTTTGGGCTATTATGGATAATGATGCTATGAATATTTGTATACAAAGTTTTGTGTGAATATTTGTATACATCTTTCATATATACCTACTCATAGAAATGCAGGATCTACAATCACTAATATTAACTGGATTCTCATTCCTGAAAGAATTCTTATTTTTTTACATGGTCAGCTTCTTCTATTTTTCTTTTTAAAAAAATACTTCAAATTTTTACCACTCTCTCAGTGCCTCTTATTCATCTTTTATTCCTCTCTGGCTGACTAACTCAGTAAGAAAATTGTTACTAACATTTATTGAGCACCGATTTGATATCAAGATAATATCCTAAGTTCTTCATATATATTAACTCATTTGATTCTCGTGGTAACCCTATTGGATAGATACTGTTATTATGGCCATCTTGAAGATGAGGCAACTAGGGCACTGAAAACTTCATTAATTTATCCAAGGTTACATAGCTGGTAACAGTGATGCCTGAGTTGGAATTTGAACTGAGACTATCTGATTGCAGCACCCACGGTGTTAAATAGGAAACTTTACCACAGTGAAGATGCTACAACGAGAGGGAATACCTGGAAGGGGAGGAACTGTTTGTGGCAGAAGGGGATGGAAATACAGGGACAATTGTAATAGTTGACTTTTGAGAAGAACATGTATCCCCTGAGACAGGAAGAAAAAGAAGTAATGATCTGACAGATAGAGATTTAGAGACCTTAAGGAGAGGAGGAGCAAGGGATGGCAAATTAGAAAACTCACTCATAACAGTATACAGGATTTAACGCATCTAAAAGTCTGGATGTAAATTGTTTATTTGATTCCTACTATGCTTTTTGAAAAACATCCATGAACTGAATTCCCCATATTTGTAGGAGAGAAAAGTTGACATATTTATGACAGCTTGAATCTACTGAAGTACATTTTGTTAGACTGATGTTCTAGTAATACACAAATGCTTATTTGTCCTCATTGATTAAAAATGCCTTGTGCTGGACCCGAAGTTGGGTAAGACAGATACAAAAGGGATAGGATATAATTCCTGTCCTCAAGAAGCTCACCAGTTTTTACAAGCAAATAAATACTTTTCTCTGTGTATTATTTTATCTTGTGGATTGTTACTCTTCATAGCCTTCCTGAATTCTGGAAGTTTACTCAAACCTCAGAGCAAGTTTGTAGTATTTACTTCATGTGTCATCTAGAAAATTAATATTTAGGTTTCCTGGGTATTTGGGGGAAAATCAGATATCTGCCTTGCAGAATATTGATAAAGAGTGGTTGTGTTTTCACCCCAGTCAAAATGTCTCATTGTTGAAATATAATGTATAGTAACAGTATAACTGAAGTCTTCTCTCTTTTTTGCCTTCGCCTCTCCACCTGTGTGATGTTTGTGAGTGTAAGATTTTTGTTTTCATAATGTAAAAATATGGATAAACTGAAGTATATCTTGGTGCTTTTCTTGTTAGCTAGGAAGATTTTTTATAGGTATAAAACCATAGATATACCTATTTCTCATATCTAACATAATAATCAGTGTAAAATAGTCTTAATATCTTATCTATAGCTGTTTCAGGCATAATCTCATTTGTTTCAAGCAATTATTGTGTTTCTTGAAGTTAATTTTCAGAGACCTCTGGTCTTCAAATGGTTCACTGACATGGGTATGGTAAGATCAGGTGTTGGATTCCCAATGTTCCTACTGTTAGAACATTATCATTGCATAATTTCTTCTCTCTGTTTTACTGTGAAAATGAGTTAAGGGGAAATTACACACAAAAAAATATAAGCTCCCATATTATCTCATGCTAAAATATTCTCTGAAGCTACTTTCTTGAGTCTGAAATACAGTGAAATTTGAAAGACTGCCTGTTCTGCATTTACATTTATGAACACTTGATGAGCTTAATAACCTTAATGAGGTGGGTGCCAATTTTTGATACCTGTCCATTATTAATATATTGGGGATAGAGAGTGGTGGGAAGATGTAGGGTAGTGTCTCAGAGAAAGATAGAAAGACATCTATCTATATCTCTCTGTAACTCAAAAAAAGTTTGCAATAAGAAAGTTATCCTTGTATTTTGAAGTTGCCACTGCTGTTGTAATTGTTATACCATATATATCTATGTTCTCAAAAGCTTATCAGTAGAATAAAAAAGTAATGTTCATGGACTTTTTCATACATGAGACAAAATTGGCCTTTGACTTAGCTATTGCCAAGTCTATCAGTAAAACCTTATGCAAACTTCTTAGAGACTGTTCTTAGTGCTGCTTCTGATTGCTGCTATAAACCATGATGTTCCATAAACCAGACTTCAAATTCTAAAATAAAAAGAAGAAAGAAAGAAAGAAAGAAAAGATGCCTTCTCTCTTAAGGTGTTCAATTGACTTTCTCAATCTTTATGTGGTTTTTGGCAAGCATTTCTGTACCTTAGTTAATTTATTAGTAAATGGAGAAAAAAACACTCCACTGAGTTCTGTAGCTCTTAACTGAGGTACAAAAATAGCTTTGAAAAAAGTATTCCGAGATGAAAGCTTTTCTTATATGTGGAAAATATTACTTATGTCTTGTCAGCACATACACCCTATTCGCATTGCGTTTTGTACTTGGAGATAACTTCTGCTTTTTTATTATTGGTAAGGCTCTTTATTTTTTAATTTCTGTAAGTGTACTTGATTACACTGTTGTATCTAGGACTTGTCATTCCTGAAAAGCTATTCTTAACTTTATCTCTCCAATTGGTCTTCAACTGAAATTTGCTTTGAAGAGGAATGTAGCCATACTCATCAACTTGAAAAGGAGTGAATATGGCTCATAGAAAATAACTATTTGTGTATCCTTTTATGTGCTTTAACTTCAATATCCATTCTTTCTTAGAAGTTTGCCCACAGAAAAGAAACTGTGTACTACACTTTTAAATACCAGTTTTCAATCCTGCCAAGTGTGAATTTGCAAATGAGTTGTAGTAAGTGGAGCGCACAGCTGAAAAATGAATGCTTAAAGCTTCTGTATCTGGCATTACTTTTCCTTTTGCCTTTGAGATGACACAACAATCTTTTCATCTAGAAAGTGGGTTCTGAGTTGCCACTGGAATTAGAAAATGAGAATTAAGTTAATGGTCTTTGAGATCTAGTCTAAACTTAATCACTTTTGTGGTTCTCAGAGCTGAATTTGCTGAACTTTAACAAGTTTCTCATCTTAAATTGCTTATGTAGTTACATATTTATCAAGTTGCTGGTTTTCTATTGTTTTGTTTAATCTATGAATATATGTTTATGTGTTTTTCTTATAAACAAGGAAGCAAGATAATATCAGAAATAACTGAACTACATCTTTTAATCCCCCCTTTTCTTTTTTACTAATTTGATTACTCATTTCATTTATTTGTTCATTGAGAGCCCATTCTGTCAGATACTGTGATAGGAAATGAGGATACAGTATCAAGCAAGATGGACACAGGCTTTGCTCTGGTGGAGTTTGTGGTAGCAGAAGAGACAAACATTAGACATATATAATCACATATTGAACAAGGAAATGGTTACTTACTATTGCAAACAAGAAATATAATTAGTACTTTTGATTTGGAACTTTTATTTATGTCATTAGTGCCTTGGGATTTGTATAAATCAAACTCTTCCTCTAATCTTGGAGGAAAGCGAAGAGTTTGAATGAAATCCTGTTTTGAGGTATTTAGAGAAATAACTATGGGGTGAAATGAATTGACTTCACTGGATATTGGCTATCATGCATGAAACGAAACATATAAAACAAAAACATTTACTACTAAAGTTTTGTTTTGCTTTTTTTTGTTTTATCAGGGAGCAAGCACTTTCAAATTTTTTAGGAGTCATGAAATGTTGAAGTGAAAAAGCATTCTAAAGATGGCTGTATATCCAGTTGACTGATTTGTAAGCGATATAATATAGAAGGTTGAAAGGGATGGAGCTGTTAGACTCTGTTGCAATTTTTAAAACATATTGATTCCAAGGCCACAAACTCTGTGGCTGCATCCCAGATTTATTTATTTATTTATTTATAAAGCAGGATTTAGTGAAAGGACAGAAAAACTCCCACAGTGGGAGGGAACCCAAAGGCATTGCCTTGATATCTTTCTTGAAATATGTGATTATGATAATCAGTCAGATTTGGGGAGCACTGGACTAGAAGATTTTAAAGGTCACTTGTAGACCTAAAGACTCCATGAGAAGATAGTGAACATGGTGATGGTAAGAATCTCAGCTCCATTAGCATCTGTTCCTCTCATGTTCAGAGGAGACAAACTATATCTTCTGCTCTCGTGCGTGAATGCCCTCCTGTCGTAGGCTATGATTTTATGAGGGTTTGCTGATGATGCATACTTTGTCAAGTAAGTCATGGAAGGCATCACCCTCTGTCTTGTGCATTGCTTTGCCTCTCAGGACAAGAGTCTAGCATGTTTTGATATACAAAAAATCCAATTACAGTAGGAAAAATGACAAACCCTTACACAGAAATTTTTCTGTACAAGACAGCCATTCTTTTGCCCAAGGTCTGGCACTTTAGTGAACTGTTGGGCAAATAAACTACTTTCTGAGTCTAAAGATTGGTTAAAACAAAACAAAACAAAACATAAAACCCCTGCCCTCTGGGTTAAATTTTGTAGGAATATCTTTTTGGTAAGTTTTTGGAATCATGCCTTGTGTCATCATGGTAGCAGAAATCTACTTCCTTTGTACATGAAGATATCCCTGGGCAGCTGATATATAGCCTATTTTCAGAACAGGAATCTTATGGGTCTCAGGAGAGCCAACTTCTACAGGCCCGCTGGGTTGCATGCTCATTTGTAACTCACTATAATGATGCTGCAATTTCTCATGTTCTTGCTGTTCTTGGAAGGCAGATTCTGAGGTTTGTTTTGGAGTTTTACCTCATAACAGCATATATTTTCTCTCTCTGTATGCAGACATGGATATAAACATGTGTATGGTTATGTGAGGTGTGTGTGTATGTGCAGATATCGATGTGTGTGCAATATATGTATATCTCTTTATCCTGTTTATGAAAAAAGAAATATGTATTATATGTTCTATAATTTGATAATTTTCTTTTAATGATATCCTGTACTTCTCTCCCAAAGATGCTAATATAAATACACTGAGAGCCACATTGACAATTAACACTAAAAAAGAAGCAAATAAATACAGTGCCCAGTCCCATGAACAAGAGAATCTACATTGTCATAACATTTTGCTCTAGAAAAGTTGTATTTAATTACTTGCAAGTTAAAAAAAATCTTTGTTTTATAAAGAAGTACCTCGTCTATAGATCAATTCTGTACTGGCTGCAAGAGCTATGTTTTTAATCTGCTGGAAAATGCCAAACTGTATTGGAGTCCCACTGGCAATATAACCTATGTTCCACAAAAAACCCAAACAAAACAAGTTCTCTCCCTACAGAATGAAACAAGTTGGATTAACAAAACAGCTGGGTTATTTGATTTTAAAAAGTCAAATCAATTATTTCAAGATTTCTGTAATTTGATAAGTTTGAACACTTACTGATCATTACCAACTGATACATGTAGACCGGTGAAGGATAGACGTTTCTTGCCCTGCCTAGGACATACCATGAGCATTTTGGTTATTTTAGGATAATGTTCAGTAAGCATATTTAAGTGTACTCTAAACCTTTTGAGGTTTGTGCTTAAGGAAAAAGCATAGTACAATATTGTATGTTTGTGTGACCTAAAGCATTTTGCTCTGCTATTACAGACATATATTCTTCCTATGCCAGTACAAATGCAAGGACGTTTCATAGTCATAATCTGTTAATACCAGTTAGTAGTGTCACAAATTAAAGCATTAGTGGATTTGTGTTGCTTGAGGAAGCAACTGATATAAAATACCAGGAGGTTGAAGAAGTGAGGCAGTTCATTGTAACATAATTCTATATACCATGCAAAGTCTCCAGGCTTTGAGTGTGCCTTCATAAAAAGCTCACATGAATAGTTCATTATTCAAAAAATATCTCACTACGATACATTAGTCCCAATACATTTTTGAAGAAAATCTTTTTGGAAATTAGGAGACAGCAAAAATCATAAGATGATATCTTTTTTTTCTAAGAAAAAGATTTTACTGCTTTGTTAAAATGTAAATTTGTAGTTACAGACAAAAAAAAAATCTTCCCAGAATTTAAATAAATGGGGCTGTACCTAAATAAAAAGTTAATCGTGATTTTCAAAATATATTTTTACTGCAAGCATTAATAATCCTTTGTCAGAGATTTTGACCATATCATTAATGGCGCATAACTATTTTGTCAAGTGGGCTGTAACATGGGAATGATAATGTAAATTATGAAAGAAATATTAGATTAAATATCTGTTTTCATTTTAGTAGTGGTTTGAGAGAGTAATGCATTTATTACTGTTATATATTTTGTATTTGCCTACACATTTAAATGATTTTTTTGATATTTCCCCTTTTTGGCCTTTTTGGGATATATTCTGAGAGAAAGTTATAAGGAATAACAATTATAGAGAATGAGAACCCATGGTTAAAATTATATGCACATTGAACTACAATGAAAGTATTAAATGTACTTCATCCCATTTGTAAAATATCTTCCTTGACTATGAAAGGCCAATATTTTTCCAATTATATCTGCTTTAGCCTGCAAATGGATTACCTTATAAAAACTCTTATAAAGCAAAGAGTCCAAAAATAATTGAAAATGTGAGGACAGATAAGTTGGGCACATAAAGGCCCTGAGCAAATTTCTCTCAATAGAGTATTCACAGAACAAAAAAAAAAAAAAAGAAGTTTATCTTAACTCCTGTTCAGGTTCAGATGAACATTTTAATGCTCAGCATCATGATGCTTCTGATTGACAGGAAGTGCCTACTGCATAATTTCTACCTCACTTCTTTAGCGTCTGAAAGATTACATTTTGACTGTCCCCAATATTAATAACCAGATTTGATCTTAGGCCTGCCCAAGGTCAAGCACACTGGCCAGGTCGGCCTGTTTGTCTGTGTGCATAAACTGTGACATCTACTCAGAGTGACAGGTAGAGAGGATGAGGGGGTGAGACAAGGGTGTTTAACCTTCAGACCACCAAAAGGAGCCTCTTCCTGCTGGGAACAAAGAGCCTCAGGGGCTGAGGTCACTATTTTTTTTTTTCTTGTCTTTTCTACTGCTCAATATTTTCATAGAAGATGATGCACTGTTGAAGGAATACATTTCAGGAGAGGTAACTTATTTAATTCATCTAAATAAAAACATAGTAATAAACATTTGCATTATTGTTCAGAACTTTTATCCGAATTTAACAGTGCTTTATGTGGATTGATTTCTGCATGGCTGTTCCTTTCTTTAGGTAAGTGACTCCATCAGCTATCCTAGAGTGAGGTATCATTATTCCTAAAATGTCCCCGGTTTTGCAAGAGAATGACAAAGAAGCTGTAGAGCCTGAAGCAATACATATTTTAGAAACCAGCTAAAACAACTTTTGAAACTCCACAACTCATAGATTTCTGCCATATAACATATTCCATAAACTAACATTTTAAAAAATCTCGCCTCTTTCTGGGTGAAAATTCCTAAGAAGCTATTTGGTTCCTAATTGATTTTCTACGTCAGTTGTTCATTGAATAGATAAGTAGTGCCTGTGATATTTGATTACAGAGCAAGGCACCCATTTAACCTTCTGTTCTTTCCTGGCCAGGATTTCAAATACAATAGAACGTTCCTCCCTGAGGCTCAGCAGGATTAGACAGCTAGCAGTAATCCCTGATAGCTGAAATAGACCTGATAGAACTTCACCTCACTTGTTTAGGATTATGCTCATGAATTTCATCTCGCCCAGCAGCATTAACCCTTTGGGGACTTGGGCTGAAATACTCTATCAGGAAAAGCAATACATATGCATCTTAAAACAATGACACTTCGTTTTTGAGGCCAATATGTAAAAATAATTTTGAAGTGAGAACAAATGTGTTATCTAAGTTGTTTGTCCAAATATTTACATCGTACACTTCAAGATTTATATTAATTTATCTTCTCAAATGTAATTTTGTTTGAGAAACTTTATGAAAAGCTCTGGTTTATGTAATAGCTTTCCCATCCTGGTCACGGTTAAATCGTGTTGTGGAGGTGGAGGGTAAATGACTTCATATGAAGTAGGCCCTCGATATTCTAGGTTAACTGGAACCAAGGCAAGAATGAAAATCCCCAAACCTCATTTTAGCCAGTGGTTTCCAATCTCTTACCTTTCCTTTCATTAGAGCAAATTCCATAGGTTTGAGTTTAATTTTCTGTCTTTCCCCTCTGGGGGATATGAAAATGAGCTAAGGAATGGCCAAGAGGCAGGAAATCAGTGAGCGAAAAAGAACTAGTAAAAGGTATAGTTAATCCACAAATTGGAAAGTCTGCCCTAGGTTAATCAAGAGATGAAAGGAAGAGCATACACCCTTTCAGTGCAAGTGGAAATACCAGCCTTTATCGTGGGTTTTAATAATTTAAACATTGAAATCTGTGGCTGACACTATTAGGCCATCAGAATGAGGTCCTTGCAAAGTCACAGGTTTGAAATGGGTTATTAGTGACAACTAACACAGTCTGGGAGAGCACCCCCAATCGTTATGGAAGTGATTACCCTGAATCATCAAGGCCTTTTTGTGTTGACTCTTTAAATATTCATATCCATAACTAGTTCTATTAATTATTGAATTAAGTGATTTTGGTTTTGATGATCAGAAGATTTCCCACCATGTTCATATGTTGTAGGAAAATGTAAGTTTTATTTGAGAGACTTGACCTCCAGATAATCTCATGATGAAGAATATGACCTCATTGCCTATGGTAATATTTCAAGGTCAGAGATAATTTAATGCTAAAGCTTTGGTACATCAACCTTCTTGCTGAAATTGCTTTTACAAGTGATTTTTGAAGGGTTTGATTGAGCAAAATTGTTTTTAATTGAAAAATCTTTTAGTAGAAAACATACAATCATAATAAAAAGATAACTATGAAGAATTTTTGGAAGTGGTTTCTGTTCTTTGCCCCCTTTCCTGCCCTATAGATTTATTGTAATTGTAATGAGAGCCAGGATCAAGGTGAAAAGAGGAGAAAAATGTGTGTGCCTTCTGTTTTGAAGCTTAGTTGTTTGTAGGAACTTAAACAAATCCATGAGTAAATTGATGGGATTAAGGTTGAAACAATGGTCCTGCTCTAATAATATTTTGCTTTTATTTTGTCGGGAGTGAAGTGGAGCTTGTGATGTGGGGAGTTGTGACTTGAAATGATTCTGCTAAATCTTTAATTAACAAGCCTTTTTAAAAAAAAAAAACTTTTTATACAAAATATCTAATTTTCATGGTTTTAGGGAGCAAAGATGATTTCTGTTGTTCAATTTAGGTGACATATTATTCCAATTAATTGGAAAAGTACTCTCATGGGATAGATGGCTCAAGGATGGGGCCTCTTAGACTCTGTCTCTTACAGTGGTCCTGGGATTTGCCCTTTTCTCCTGAAATGATTTTACATATGCTGGGGCTGAGATTCCATTCTTTGTTGTATGTTATAAAATTCTATTGCATCAGCATGAACAAAACAGAAATATTATAGACGTGAACCTTTCACCCTAAAAGACATATAACAGATTGAAAAGCTCCAGACCAGGGCAACAGGAATGCTTGCAGCCAGCATGGATGGGTTTACAGATGACTAAAAGCTGGTATTAATAAATCTCAAAAGGAGAAGAATAGAAGCAGAATTTACTGAAGTCTATGAAATAATAAAGGGACATGAAGTTAGGCCATGCGAATCTTTGTACTGTATGTCAGAAAAAACTAGAGATCCTTTCGAGTAACTGGGAGAAAACAATTTCAAAGCAACAAAGGAAGGAGAACTTGGTGTTTGTTTGTTTGTGTTTCTATTTGTTAATAAAAAGTAATTTACCTCTGGAATAATTGAGTTAGAAAATTCTGGAAAAAAAAATAATCTTGGAATCATAAGGACAAAGGAGACCTTGAGGAGTCTCCTCCCTGGCAGATGGACAATATTAAAACCATCCTCCAAAGAAGTTCATCTGCATTATTTTTAAAAAGAAGGAACTGGTTTAGTTGTGGCCAGTGGAATGCTTTGTGGCCATATGAACAAAGAGATATGCCTGAAGAGTTTAAAATTCTGAAGGAAATACATTAATTTAGCAAACTTTGTACATATAACATGCTGTTGCAAAAATTTGTGTCTTTTTTAAGAGTTTTGCTTCAATAGTATACTTTTAAAACAATTTTTTAAGCTGCCCTGGGGTATGCAAACTAAATTGACAAATGATTCTTGCCTTGGGGATAGGAAGAGATACGTACAAGTAACTAATACAATATACAAAGCGGGTCTACATTTTGTATCATTACATCGTAGCTCACATTCTTTTTTTTTTTTTTTGAGTTGGAGTCTCACTCTGTCGCCCAGACTGGAGTGCAGTGGCCGCTCCCGGCCACCGCAGCCTCGACCTGCTGGGCTCCGGCGATCCTGCCGCCTCAGCCTTCCTAGTAGCCGGAATTACAGGCATGCGCTACCACGCCCGTCTGATTTTTTGATTTATTGTAGAGATGAGGTCTCGCTGCCCAGGCGGGTCTCGAACCCGTGGGCTCAGGCAATCCACTCACCTCAGCCTCCCAAAGGCGCGGGATTACAGGCTGAGCCACCGAGCCCGGCTCGTAGCTCACATTTTATGTGTCAAAGAATACGTTATGTTTCTTGTCTTGTTCAGTCCTCATGACCGCTGGCTGAGGTACATGCAGTGAGGAAATAGGCATAGCAAGCGGGGTCATACAGATAGTTGAGAAGCTGGGGTGTGAACCCAGATTTGTCTCCTGGAGGCTTGCTCTAATTATTGTTCTTTATTGCTAAGTTTCTCCAAAGGCTGACATTACCAATCTGGGTCCCACAGACACCGAACTTGTCTATAGATGAACTTCAGAAAGTTGTGCCGGGAGACTCTCCTGTGTGTATAAAAAAGTATGCATTTTTCCCTCTGCAGAGTATGTTCATACCTCTCATAAGATTCTTAGATTTTATAAATACAAGAAACAACAGTCTAGAGAGTGATCACAGAGAGTTACAAAGTGGTTAGTCCTTTTCCAAGTGGAGGAGAGTATGGCTAACTGGGCAAAACAGGAAGAGGGTATTGTTTGGTTTGATCCTTGCAGGATTTGGATAGGTGGATGCCAAGTTTGGAGATAGGGAGAGAGTAAAGAAGCCCATTGTCTGAGTCAGGAAAGAATCAGTTGTTTCCTCCCCAGGTTATAGTTGAGTCAGTATAATTGAAGGCATTTATCTTCTTAGCGATGGGAGGTTGTGATGCAGCTATTAGTGAAAGCAGTACACAGCTAGGGAGTCCTTAGGCTTGAGTGAATAAGGGAAACTGCTCTATTTCTTTCCTACCCAGTCCCTTGTCTATGAATATGAGCAAAATTTCATTACAAATATAAATAAAAGAATCCTGAGTTTCAAAAGTAAGTCTGTTGTTTTATATTTTCATTATCAGTAAAGTAGAACAATACTCTATCAATATATAACAAAATTAGTGTCAGTGTGTATTTCTGACTCAAAAAGAATGAAAGCTAACCATCCTGGACTTAATCATTTTAGCTTGCATCCTCAAAATTGAACATCAAAGCTAATTTTTACTTTATATGATAGTTTGTACACACTTAGGATCAAAATTTTGTAAGGAGTAAAATATATAGTAATAACTTCTCATAAATTTTCAGATACATTTTTTTCATAAAGGAATATTTTGTTATGAGTCGAGTTTCTTCATCAATATATACTTATGTATGTCAGTATTAATGAGGTAAAACAGGCACATTCAGGTGAAATCACTTTTTTCAAAATTGTTTGACTTTTTAAAGGGCAATCTGATTTAATAAAATATTTCAGGCTATATTGTTAAAGAAGTATTAGGTAAATTAATATTTGCAATATTCTATAAGTTTAAAATGCAGCTAAAAATTAATAAAGCAGCTATGTTATCAATGTCCTGTATATTTTATTTACTTAAAAAATTTTAGACCGGGCATTGTGGCTCATGCCCATAATCCCAGCAGTTTAGAAGGCATGCTTGAGCCCAGGAGTTCAAGACCAACCTGAGCAACATAGCCGTCATCTCTACAAAAAAAAAAAAAAAAAAAAGAAAGAAATTAGCCAGGCATGGCGGCATATGCCTGTAGTCTAGCTACTCAGAAGGCTGAGGCAGAAGGGTTGCCTGAGCCCAGGAGTTTGAGGTTGCAGTGATCCATGATCATGCCACTGCACTCCAGCCTGGGTGACAAAATGAGACTCCAACTCAAAAAAAAAAAAAAAAAAAAAAATTTAACCTAAAATTAAACCTTGCCTTGGAGTTCTTGCAAAACAGAGGCTACGATTGACCGTAACTGTAGAGTAAAACTAAGAAATTAAAACACAGTGAAAATGCCCTCCTTTATTTCCATTGATCCAAATGCAAAATAAAAGGTAAATATGAAAAACAATATTTTGAAAGCACGAATTCCTATCATAAAATATAATTGCCAAAATGGGAAGGGTTTTTGAAAACTGATTTTGCCTCAGTAGTATACTTTCGGAAAATCTTACATTAGTTTGTTTCTGAAGCTGCATTTCTAATAATGGAGCTGTCATTTTCTTCATTCTTTCCTTTCAGAACAAGGGTGGGGGGAGATTAAAATAATCTTCAAAGCAGACACCATTACACTGAGTGGACCCTGGCATGCAAGCTGCTTTTCTAAAGCAACACATTTTAGTTCCCACTGCAGATGAGAGTTAAATATCCACTCAAAGCAGAGATCCATCCAGCTTGTGGAGAGGACTGAAATCATATATTTTTCTCTATGTCTAGCTCATGAAATAATCTAATACAATTTTCTTTTGTTTTTTAATTGCAGAAAGGAATCTGGATTTCCAGTGATTGCCAAGGGAGTGGGGTATAGCATTGTCCAAAGCTTTAAATTAAAATGAAAGTGAAACAATGCTAGGAAAAGCAGAAAAAGATAGAAGTCTAGTTTATTTTGTTCTTTGAGAATAACTATCTTGGTTTTACCAGAATTTTTTTTTTTTTTTTTTTTTTTTTTTGCCTTTTTGATCATCTCTGCAGAGAAACTAAGGACTGGGAAAATATGAAAGCTGAGCTGTTCCCCTGTCTCCTTTAGAGCTGATTCCCAAGTCTGGGCTGAGACATACTAGTGGCAGAGAGAAGCTACATCGCTCCTGTCTGTGCTGTGCGTGCACAGTGGATCAATGCAGGCCCAGAGCCCTGGGGGCTGTCAAGATAATACCTTTCATTTAAAGGAAGAAAAAAAAAATTTAATAACAAATGTTAAGGAACTATTTTAAAATGCATCCTCCTTGCAGTTTGGAGTCAGTGCTACTTGTAAGTGACATAAATAGCAGTATGAAAAAAACATATTCATTTACTGTAGTAAATATTCCATTGGCATTGTATTAAGATATTATTCGTATGCTGTTCTCTCTTTTTAAGATCATGCCCAGATTGGTTTTTCTCTTCCATAAATGGCCCTGATAAAAGTCAGTCTTTCAAGTGTTTTACAGTATCATGGTCCCCAAACCTCAGCAGGGAAAGCCCAGCTAATATGAGACACATGCTAATAAGAGACTGATTTTCCATTTTTAATGTTTTATGCCTAAGCCAGATGATGTATCCAGCTAACCACTTTAAACCTTTCAGTAAAGGTTTGATAATAGATGTCATTATTGAATGTCCTCATACATGCCCCTTTGAAACAAATGATCACCTATTAGAGGATAGAGACAAACACATTTACTTGAATGAAATGTTTAATAAAGTACATCAGGACTTGTTTTTATTGGTATTGCTCTATGAATACTTTATGTGCTAATTTAGGGCTTAGGAGTACTTAGTCATCCCAGTGCTCCAGTCTGAAATAGGCATGTACCTTATTATTATAAACGCCAGCCTTTAATGTTTAGAACATATTTATAAAACATACTTGTCCTCTTCCTAAAATTGAAAACATCTGTTTCAGATTTTCTGTTAAAATGTTATGGACATGAGAGCCTGGTGATGAGGCAGTCTGCCATTTTGAATGGGAATTAAGCTGACAATGCATTCTGCACCAGTGAGGTCGTGAAAACAAACAAAAAAAAAGGCAGATGGTTCATTTAGTTTAGTAATTGTAATTTGTTGTTCATTAAAAGTAATTCCCACACAGCCATTCTTTATTCTAATACAGTATAAGGAAAATTTTACTCTGTAAACCTGGCCTAATAATTTTTTTCTTTGGCATAATTTACACTGACGTTTGATAGGCAGTTGATTAGAGCAGAATGATTTCTTTAGAAAGAAAATTAATTATAATTTTTGCAGCTTTCATTAGTCTGCTTTTGTAACTACCATGGCTAAACAGCAGGGGTTTGGCCCTGAAATGCTGAGTATCACTGGATCATCTGCAGTGTACTCTACCTTTTAAGATGACTAGACCTCTTCATTGTAGTTTCTATATCTACATAAAATGAGAATTTGTGATACAAAATTTTCAGTGTGCTTTGAAATATACTTGAATATATATTTATAGCAGTAAAGATTGCATCATATTAATTTAACATCATACTGTGTAGTCTGAAAAATATCCAAGTACAGAGACACATTTTAGTCTTTAGTGTTCTATAGCATGTAATAAGAATATTTCCTGAATTTATACAAATTGCCATATATGCACACAAATAACATAAATTTTAACAGTGGGGATCCCATTCTTCAGAAATAGACAAAATTGTTTGAAGTACAATTTAAAGGAAGGAACATGATATTCTATTGACAGGATTGATGATAGAACAGATTTATAGAGGAACCAATTCCATTTCAGTGTTATGATCTGATTGATGGATATAATGTGGTTTCATAAAATTATCTTATAAAATAAATGTATATCTGACCAAATCAGCAAGACCTAAGAAGAAATTTGTCTGTTTACAAGTATATACGGTACTATTTTTCTGTGCCATTATTCTGTTTTTGTTGTACACAAGCATATTGATATTAATGTTAGTTTTTCAGAAGAAGATAAGAATTGTCAGTTTCTCAGCCACGAGGTGAGTTAGATTTATTTTGCTGTGAAAATTCATTGCACTGGACTTCAAATTTCAGAAAGTGTTACAAGAATATCCAGGAAGTACTTTTTTGTCTATAAAACATTTTTCAACCATGGGGGGAAAAAACTATCTTTTCTATTTTTTTGAAAAAAGGAATTAGATTTCAATAGAATTGGCAATATTTTGTTAGATTAATTAACAGTCTAATGAACTGTTTTTATAGATATTTTTGCATCCACAACTTCTTATATCCAGAATTCTAAATTTTCATAATTAACTATCCAGGAAATTGTTTAAAAACTGTAAAGAAAGTCTTCTGTTTTATAACACAATCCCTGTTTCTGTGGAATATGAACAAGACAGTGTTTATTGTAGTCAGAAAAATTGTTGGCATGATTCTGCATAAGTGAAGAATCTCTGGATTGTCTCAAAGTGTTAGCTGCCCATTTGCAGACAAACAAGCTTTTAGTGTGCAGTTTAGGTCAATGGATCGAGGGGGGAAGATGTGTTTAGGCGACAGATTTTAAATCACCATAATATAAATATGCTTCCCTTTTCATCCGGAATTTGCTTTCTTTCAAGGTAATTTAGTACAGCAGACATGCACTTATGCCTGTCTTTGTAATTTTAGGGATTAGGATAGTGAGGATTAAATGGTGACCCTTAATCTTCAATATCAACTTTAAGAGCGAAATATAATATGCAAATGGAACACATTCATTTTGTGTTTATATATTTTAATCTCTGTAATTTAGTCTTAAGAAGATGGAAACTCATCTTTGCCTTATTTATTTTGAATCCTAAAGCAAGATGCCATTAAAATCTTTATCCTTCTGTCTTAGTGGATAAATGTTTATCCTTTAGGGCTTAGAATATAATTTAAAAAAAAAAAAAAAGACTTTAACCTAACAACATTTTTCAATCAAAGGAAGTGGCATGTGTGGTTAATATAAAAGTGTAGTTAGACTGACTTGTGTTAAATGATTGGATAAGTTGGTAAGTCAAGCCCTGAAAAAAAAATGAGATAACTTTTGTTTTGAATTTAATTTTTAAAATTATTAAATTGAATTTTGATTAACAAAATTAGCTGGTGTATTTCTGACCAAGTTTACTTTGTTCTTAGTAAACTCGTCCTTTATGGTTTGAATTTCAGTTTATGGACAGGAATATATTCTAAAGAACACATCTATTAGGGTGAAATATTAAGCTGATATAAAAATCTGGGCCATATTCTTTTAGACAAGTAGACATAAGAGCTATAGTAAATAAGCAGATCAAAAAGAGAAATGTAGTATGAAAAATAGAAACAAAGGCTCTTTTTTATGCTTCTGACTTCACTGGAAGAACAGCATTATAACAGAATGCTTAGCTTGGCTCACTGACTTCATCAACTAGGTAGCTTCTGACCATTGAGACAAAGGCTTGCCAGATTTCTGGATATGTAACTTGAATGTCTACCATATAGAAGTGATTTGAGAACTTTGTGATGAATTGATTGTTCTTATTGCAGAAAATGCAGATAATTTCAGATCACAAGTTATACTTCAAGTTTTTGAAAAAGGGAAGATCAAAAATACGTTGATTAATTATAAGAGTAGTCCTGACTCTGTTCTTAAGCATCCAGACCCAGCATTGTGTCATCATAGATAAAAGGAACATTGAGCACTAAATGACACATGTGAATAATAGGACACTACAAACATGAACATTTAACCTAGGCATTATTTCCCTCTGAAGCTGATTACTTCCCATAAGTACACAGTTGCTTTCATGACTAAAATCATTCTTTGAATTTAGACTTGTTTACTGAATCCTAAAAATGGATTACTGATGGAACTAGCATGGATGATGTTATCCCTATCTAGAATCACAATGTTTTACACTATAAGTAGTGAATCTGTATTTGCAGAACTTTATCTCCCTAAATACTATGAGTAAATTTATTCTCTCTGATACTTACTCAGGTTTATCTTTTCTTGGTTAATAACTGACACAGATTTTTTTTTAAATTTCTGACCGTAAGAAAACATGATGGCACTTAAAAAGCTTGTGCATTTATAGTCTCCTTATCTTGTCATAAAAGTGGCTATAACACATTTCATTCTAGTGGATGATTTTACTAATGACTAAATAAACAATTGCATGTATAGACTAATAATATCAAGGTATTTTATCCAGTCCAGCTTTGATGGGCAACATAGTTGGTTCCATGTTTTTGCTATTGTGAATAGAACTGTAATAAACATAAACGTGCAGGTATGTTTTTTGTAGAATGATTTGAGTTCCACTGGGTATGTTCCCAGTAGGGGAATTGCTGGGTCATATGGAAGGTCAATTTCTAGTTCTTTCAGAAATCGATACACTGTCTTCCAGAGAGGTTGTTGTGGTACATATACACACTGGAGTATTATGCAGCCATAAAGAAAGACAAACATATGAACTTCACAGTAACTTGGGTGCCTTTGTAGTCGGTCATACTCAGTGATCTATCATAGAAACAAAGAACAGAGTACCATATGTTCTCACTCATAAGCGGACCTTGAACAACTGTAATACTATAAGAAAGGAATTAGCAGTAGTGGGAAACTGTCAGGGGAGGGGGGTGGGATTGGCAGTTGAGGGAAACTGCTAGGGGAAGGAGGGGCATACCTCATCAACAAGGGTACCTGAATACTCAACGTTTGTATACCTAACCCTGAATTGTACCCCACATCTTTATAATAAAAAAAAATACCGTGATGTTTAGGATTTTTCAAGACTTTAAGTACTTTGCCCAGTTGCTCATTAGGCAGAGTATTATAGTGATTAGGGGTTTTGGAGTCAGAGAAACCTGCATCGAAATCTCATCTTTTATTTGTTAAGTGACAAATAAGTCACTTATTTGTTATATGACATAGAGAAAGTTCCTTAACCTCTTTAACCTTCAGTTTCTTCATTTATAATGTGAGATTCTTATAGTACCTATATAATAAGGGTTTTGAGAGGATTAAGTATAATAATGAATGTTATCTGCTCTGCATAGTGTCTGGAACATAGTGACTTATAAAAAATGGTAATTATTTTTATGAATTTACCTATTATGCTATTATATTGAAACAAGCTAATTGTAATTGCACTTAGGAGAGGCTCTTTGTGAAAAGCTTTTATATTCACTGTTAATTTGTAAGAATCCATCATAACTTGTTAGCAGCAGTGTTAACCAATCAGAAATAGTTATGTATTTCTTTAAGTTATTTAATTCTCTGTTAGAGTAAATTCATATTTATGCATGTGTAATTGAGTCAAATAAAATATAGAGATCTTTATTTAAGAATCAGGACAGAGATACCTCTTTAAGAGAACAATGTGGCATGGCTTCTTAAAGAAAGATATGAAAAGCTTTAGTCTTCTAGAATTTAACTGGTGATTTGGTTACATGTATAACTAAGCACCTTATGAATTAATGAGCTAAGGCATTGCAAGTGAGATGGGCTTTGTAAAAGTGACACTCAAAGTTTATTTTGAGTGAATATATAGCAGAAGTTTAGGGGTTTTTGTTGTTGTTGTTATGGATAAAGTCACCTCCTGAGAGCATTCTCAGGACATCCAGCCTTACCCCTCAATCCTAAGTGTCCATTACAATCCTGAGGCTTATGAGTGTATCTTCTGATGATTCTCACACAGTTATGCTGAGCTAACCAGATCAGTTAAGCCTTAAAAGACAAGTACTCACATGCTTATTCATTCATTGCAGAGAGCAAGTAAAGATTTGGTAAGCTGATTCGGAAAGACCTCTGATCACTTAGCAAATTAGAATTGTCTAAATGGGATGGAACTGGTGGTGACAATCTCCAGAACCCTTACAACTACAGAAATATTCCCTCCAAACTTTAGTCACTGAACTGAAGCCACTGATTGGCTTATTTTCTAATACTCTATCCATATTTCTTGTATAAAGCCAAAGGAATCAATGAAACAATATTTGCTTCTACTTTGTTTTTCTATAACCGAATTCTTATAGGACCATGTAAAGGCAGTTTATGCAGAAACTATGATTTGAGAAGTTGTTCTTCCTCTTTTTGAACCATTACATCAGTAGTGACTTAAGGCATAAGGCCTGCAAGACTGTGACATTCTGTCTTAGACAATAGGATTCGGACACTTAGAGTCTTCTCTAGAAACAAACTTTTCTGTTACATTTGATTATAGTTCCCTTTGTTAAAAAGTCCATGTTCAATTCAAAAATTTAGAAACTGTTATTTCTTAAGCCTTTTTTGAGTCTCTTTCTACTCATTTTGCTCTTCAGAAATACCAAAAAAGGAACTATAAATTGTGAAGCTTTTGTTCCAGGACATTAAGATATAACCAGTTTGTGGTTTCTTTGGAATATTGCCTAGAAGTCAAGAAACAAAGCATTTTTATATATCCACTTCTTAAGTGTGCCTGAGTCTATTCTTAAGTAAATGCAATGATAACATATTATTAAAATGTGGATATTTAGTGGGGCAGGCTAGGGAAGAAGGAATTCTTTCCATTAAAGTATATGGAGCCGGGCTCGGTGGCTCAGCCTGTAATCCCGCGCCTTTGGGAGGCTGAGGTAAGTGGATTGCCTGAGCCCACGGGTTCGAGGCCCGCGTGGGCAGCGAGACCTCATCTCTACAATAAATCAAAAAATCAGCCGGGCGTGGTAGTGCATGCCTGTAATTCCGGCTACTTGGAAGTTTGAGGTGGAAGGATCGCCGGAGCCCAGCAGGTCGAGGCTGCGGTGGCCGGGAGCAGCCACTGCACTCCAGTCTGGGCAACAGAGTGAGACTCCAACTCAAAAAAAAAAAAAAAAAAAGCTAGAAGGAAAGGCTTCATAAAGACGATTTTTAAAATTGGGCTGAAAAATATTTGTAGGCTTGGTGTGCAAAGATTGGGTGGTGAGTAAGAAGGAATAATAAAAGATATGATGATAACATGAGTAATTCCATGCTGTTATAGATGTCCTTGCCCATTCTGATGAAATGAAATGCTCAGGAGAAAAACAGTATGCAATTTAGCATTTAATGTTATGAGTTTAATATCATTCATAAGTGATATGAGTATATAACATTTCTTATATTTATAAGTCCTGACCTTTGAGAAGTGATTCAAGTTCTAAAATTATTAAACATGATTGTTTTCTTTTTTCGTCTGAGAAAAATAGACATATATATTTCAATCTAAGATTGCTAGTTAATATTGTAGATCTTTGAAGGAAAGTAGAGGGACAAATATTTTAAACAACTGAAAACTACTTTGGGTTACAATAATAAATTAGACCTCAAAAATAAGTTGACATTAGACCATTTTGATATACCATGGAAAAGAATTGCTGAATGCTAGGTAAAAGAATATAAACTGTATATTTTTTACTTTATACTATATAGTTTGGGTCAGTAGAGGCTTGTTTAAATTTCATCTAGAAAAACTCTGATGGAAGGGATTCTGTTTGTTTTGTCTTAGTGTTCCCTGGTGCTTAGAACATACTTATTAATATTAAAGAAATGAAAAGGAAAAGGAAGAAAGGAAGGAGAGAGGGAAAGAAGAGTGTAGGATGGATTGGTTGGTGAGATTGGTGTCAAGGAGACAAAACCTGTAGTACTTTAGGGAAATAAAGTAAACAAAGTCTTGAAGTAAGACTTGAAATGGGAGGAGGGAAATATTTAAAATATTTTTCTGAAATAGAATTTACACAAGTTGAAAACTGGCTATAGGGATGATCAAGGTAAGGAAAGTCTGAAGAGTTACAAGTGATTAAGTTGTTTTTTAAACACATGGTAACAGAGAGGGTAACTGTGTCAGAAATATAAAACAAAAGATAAAATTACTTGAGGGAAAAGTAACAATGAGTATAATTCTTAGCATGTTTGTGTTTGAGGTTTTTACAGGGCATCTAGAGGAAAAAGTAGAACAGCAAAGATCAGGAGCTTATCATATAGATTTGAAGATCACATTCCCTGAATTTACTGGTTTGTTAATGAGGATGGATGAGATTTCCAAGACAGTACAGTAAAACCAAGCATGCATAGAAGTACCTCTACATGTAAGTGGTGATGAGAAGGAGGAGAAACCAACAATGAAGGAAACTGTCTGAAAGATTAAAAAGAAAATTACCAGAGTAGTGGACCAGGAAAACCAACTAAAGAAAACCAGCTAGTAAGATATAATGAAGTGCAGCAAATGCTGGACAGAGAACTCAGAATAACCGGAGACTGAGAACAGATGACAGTGAGTTCCAGAACTGGAATATAAATCACTCTCTAGGGAAGTTTGGTCACAAAAAGATGCAAAGGAAAGGTGACTTTGTTCCCCATGAATGAGATCTATGTATTTAAATTCTGTGAAATTCATCAGTTTAAAAGCTGCAACTCTATTGGGGGGAAAAGTAAAAGTAAACAAAGCAATTTCAACTTGAAACTTGTACTTCTCAATGTCAACTCAGGCAAGAGGTGTGACGACCACATTCCAATGGTCAATAGCAAAGTCAAGTCCAGTGTTTCTGTAATGTTTCTTTTTACTCTCCATCATTATCCTCAAATATAAAAAAGCTCATGAACTAAGATAGTCAACTGGAATGAATTATAAAATCTATATTTGTGTGGGCAAAGTTCCAGAAGAGATAAATGCATCTTGTGGGTACAAAACAGGGTAGTTCATATTTGGCAGGAAGAATAAACAGTAGTGCCTGCAGTGCTACTCTGGACTGTCTGAGCAATCTGGAAGAGCTATGTGGTATTAAATAGAAATGAAGATACTTTAAAAATAATAGAAAGTTTGTATTTACATAGTTTCCCATTCATTTTATTGATGCTTTAAAAACAGTTGTTTTAGGAAGTATATATTTTGGAGAAAAGAGTGGTCAAAGCTTTCTTATATTCCTCCTGTTTCAGAAATGATCATGTTCTCAGCCTTAGCTATAATAAAGATAGGAGCGGAAATGTTTCTAAAGAATTCCAGCCAGTATTTTTTGGTCATATTTTCAGCCTTCATTCAATGGCATGTTGAAGTTATTGATAGAATCACAGAAATAGTGTTCTCTTCAGTTATACGGTATTGTTATGTGAGAATGGTTGCTGATTGGTTTGGGCACAGAGTGCTTCCACATAAATAGGTCCAACAAATTTGTCCCTAGAAGGGCAAATGGGCATGTCCTAGAGAAATAAGCAGAGAGTTAAGGCATCGTGTGTTAAGAGCTGACGGGTGAAAGGACAGGCATTTGGATGGTGTTGATATGGTTGCTGGGTGATGTCAAATTATAATCTTGTCCGCCCCTAGAATGATATGTTAGCCCCCTTCTCTGATTTGACCAAAACATTGCACTTCTGTTTTTTTCCTCGTTAGACTGTGATTTAGCAATTTGAATCTGGCAATTTGGGTAGCAAAATCGATCTTGCATCTTTTATCAGCAGAGGTACCACTGGACATTTACCTATCATCCAGAAGGAACCTATTCCTTAAGCGTAATTACCAACTCCTGCTATTTTCTTCTGTTCACTGGCTGTTGTAAGGAAATGAATTCTTAGGAGGCCTGAGAGTTTACACATTGCACTAAATGCTACTCTTAAACATTACCATATCTGCTCCTTTAACACATAAGCCATCAAATTAAAATGACATTAGTACAAGAGGAAGAGGTGATGGGAGTAAAAGTGTGAGTATGCCTTCTGCAAATGCATGTTAATCGCAGAATCAAAATAAACACACTTAATTGAACAGTATCCGGATCAATAAAATCATTGACTGAGTACCACTGGTGCTCACTTGAGGTAAACAAGTGATTTAATAGTCTTCACTTCCTTCAGGCCTCTTTGGTGTGGCCATCAATAGTGTACTCCTAAATCGGAACTGGCAGTGACCAAAAGGCCCTCATCAAGCAACCCAGCCTGACCTCCCGAGGTGTATTATCACCTGACGACTTGCAAGCCACTGCTTATTTCCACTTTGTGTGTCCTATAATTCTTGTTACATAATTTGAAACTCAGCTTGTGAGAACACACACACACACACACATCTTTCACAAAGGTTATTCTTTAAGGACTTGAATATGAATTGTTCATTTCAAACATTTGCTTTATTCCAGTTTAAACTGCTTACACCTTTTATATTTATTGTTTGTAATGCAATGCAGCAAGGTGGGAAAAAAGGAGAAATGTAGAAAGTAGAGGAAGTAGAAAGAAAGTAGGAGTTTAGAGTTTGCCACACTAACACAGTCACAGATTTCAGGCCTTCACAATGAATCACAGAGACAGAGCTAAGATTTGTATCTGTTATAAGGTTCTGTCCTTCTCTGAACTTCTGATTGAATAACCTGTTAAATTACCATCACATGGATCTGTGTTGCATATCTGAATATCATGCTGTGTACTTCATTCCAAGCATGCCAGGTAGATTTCCAACTAATCGGAGCTCTGCTATCTCACTGGTTTCTGCTAAGACAGTTCTACTTTGCATGAACATGACTGCCACTCATGATAGACATTCTAAGTATACTTTGGGACACGTGAAATTCAGTGGTGATCAACTGAATTAGTTCAGAGTTTCATGGTGAAACTTTGAAACTCCCAACTATAAGTCAAGAGAAATGAATCCATGAAGGCCAAATGAATCTGATGAAGGAAGTTAAGTCATAGCCCATTTTAACTCTTTAGCTAGAACATTCTGCTAAGTAGAGCTGAGTGAGAGATATTTTTTAAAAAAGAAAACTTGGCAGTCATTATAAAGATGTTATTGGCTAGTAATAATCACATTATCAACACAGCTGTGTGCAAATACTTTTGTTAATGAACAGATGTATTAAAATCTGGTAAGTCTAGAGACTATTTTAGTGTCTTCTAAAGGTTAAGCCTATTGTGATGCAACAGTGTCATTCTGGAACGCTAGATAGACAATTCAACCCTATGGTTCATCCTAGTCAAACACCATTATTATTTGCTGAATGAAAGTCTTGGCCTAATTTAAAAATTATGGTGATGGAATATAGCTTTATTCCTTGATTGTTTAAGGAGTACACATGTGAAGTATCTGGCCCTCCCTATAGCTTTTCTGGCCATTAAAAATGCCATGGTGATAACAACAAAAGTAGTTTATGCTATCCTTTCTGTAAAAATGTCTTGGCATCATCTACAGTATATGAGAGGAGACACCCGAAAAAACAGAATTATTTTTTGTAGTACAGGCTTCCCCCACTAGGTAAGTGTCCTAGGAATCCATTGGCATCAGTGTACCAGCTAATGTTGTTGTGAGAAGCTGCATTCAGCTTCAGTTAATTTTTTTTTTTTTTAAGCATTGATTCAGTCTGTTTGCCCATTTCCTGATGGGTGATTTATTGAGCACACCTGCCCACACCGGCTGAGTGTTCAGCAGTTTTTGACCAAAAATGGCATGACCCCCCGCCCCACCCTCCCTATGCACTCAATCTTACCCCAAGTGAATTTTTTGTTGTTTCCCCTGGATGAAAAGAGTCCTCAAAGGAAAACGTTTTGCCAGTGTGAAAGAGATGAAACAAACAACGGCAACAGCACTAAAAGGCATCAGAATTGAGATAAAAAACTTTTGAGCAATGGAAAAGGCGTCTCAATAGATGTATTGCATCAAACGGAGAGTACTTTATAGGTAACTGAAGTTTAAACATGTAAGAATAAATATACAATTTTTTAATAAATAAATTCTGGGTTGGGGGGGTTCCCACTCATGTAGCACATACATTCCAAATGATGTATGTGCTATTTGAGGCTATCTAGAGACAAATGAGATTCTCTATATATCCTGTGCTTTCCTAAAGAGTTTTTAAAATATAGATGCATAAGCTCTACTCCAGGAGTTTTATTTTTTTTATTTTTATTTTTATTTTTTTGAGTTGGAGTCTCACTCTGTCGCCCAGACTGGCGTGCAGTGGCTGCTCCCGGCCACTGCAGCTTCGACCTGATGGGGTTCTGGCAATCCTTTCGCCTCAGCCTTCCAAGTAGCTGGAATTACAGGCATGCACTACCACGCCCGGCTAATTTTTGATTTATTGTAGAGATGAGGTCTCACCAACTTGCCCAGGCGGGTCTCGAACCCGCGGGCTCAGGCAATTCACTCACCTCAGCCTCCCAAGGTGCGGGATTGCAGGCTGAGCCACCGAGCCCAGCTGGGAGTTTTATTTTCAAACAAGAACCTGATAATCTGGCTTTTAAGAGACATTCTCCTGCAGATGCCCAGGTCAACCTAGGAATCATTGCTCTCTCTTCTCTATAGCGCTGGCCATGACGACATGAACATTCAGTCTTGCTTCTGCTACATAGGCTGTCCTTTTACTCTGAAATACTGTTCCATCTTCCCCTAAAAAACGTATGTTTATCCTTTAAGGTCCAATTTAAAAGTCACCTCTGCTAGGCACCAAGTTTACTGTCATACCCAAGGTACATGGACATTGATCAGAATGCTCTGTGACCCTCCCTCCTTGAAAACTCTTAACTCTCAATTAGGGAGACAAGGGTTGAAAGGCTGTATTTTCTCTCCTTGCTCATAATAAGGTCCATAATTTGCAAGTGCATGTGAAAATGTCGGTAAAATAAAATTTGTGTTTATGTAGGTATAGTTTTCATTATTGTTTCTTGGATGATTGATTTTAAAAGATAGACTTGCACTGATGTACTGAATAGTGGCATTTTGTAGGATTGGTCGTACTTTTTCTTTTACAAAGCCCTAAAATAAATAGGAAAGTTAGTCAATTATTTTTTCAATTTTACTATATAAAATTTTCTAAAAGATATTTAGTTATACATTTTTATCTTAAATTTTTCCCTACAGATGGTTATTTCAGTGTACATTTGGGACTCTGTAGCAGAGTCAGTTTTAGAGACAATTAGAACATTTGAGGCTGGGTGCAGTGGCTCACACCTGATTGTAATCCCAGAACTTTGAGAGGCCACGGTGGGAGGGTCACTTGAGGCCAGAAGTTTGAGATCAGCCTGGGCAACAAAGTGAGATCCTGTCTCTATAAAATAAAAAAAATTAAAAAAGGAAAAATCAGCTGGAAAAAAAAGAGAGAAAAATTCAGCAGAGTATGGTGGTGCATACCTGTATTCCAAGTTACTTGGGAGGCTGAGGCAGGAATATCACTTGAACCAAAAGGTCGAGGTTGCAGTGAGCCAAGATTGTGCCACTGCACTCCAGTCTGAGCAACAGAGTGAGACTCTGTTTCAAAAAATAATAAAAAGATAAATATAAAAAGAATATTTGAGAAATACGATTTTTGTAATATTATATATAGAAAAGCTTGCAATTTGATTTTGATGAACAAAATAACCTTTTAAAATGATTAAAGTAGCCGGGCTCGGTGGCTCAGCCTGTAATCCTGCACCTTTGGGAGGATGAGGTGAGTAGATTGCCTGAGCCCACGGGTTCTAGACCCGCCTAGGCAGCAAGACCTCATCTCTACAATAAATCAAAAAATCAGCCGGGCGTGGTAGCGCGTGCCTGTAATTCCGGCTACTCGGAAGGCTGAGGCAGAAGGATCGCCAGAGCCCAGCAGGTCGAGGCTGCGGTGGCCGGGAGCGGCCACTGCACTCCAGTCTGGGTGACAGAGTGAGACTCCAACTCAAAAAAAAAAATAAATAAAATAAAATAAAATAAAATGATTAAAGTAGTAGTATTTTTTGAAGTTTTGGGATAGCGTAGTTATTATGAAATGACATTCAATTAAACATTATTGTATGTAGGGCAAATTATTTTTAATTTTAGAAAAAGTTTATTTAGCATAATGGCCTGGTCTGAGAGTTAAAGTAAGAAATCTCTTATCAGTAGGAATCTTTGACCATAGACCAAGTACAGCATTACTAGAACACCGTATCACACCTATCACCTTAGTTTTAATTGTGATTTCTGGTAATGCACCTTTGTAGGGTGCTAGTTCTTAGGGAACACTTCACCTGACTACAATCCAACTAATGTTATTCGTTGGTGTCTAAGTTGTTTCAAAAAGTAAATATCTTTTTTCTTCATAAATTTGTATAATCAATCAATTAATTTTGAATTAAAGCAAGATCCACCCCAATCATCATTTTTAAAACTTTGTTCTTTTGAAGTGCAAGTTTTCATTCACTTTTCACTTAACAATTCTTAAAACTTTGGACTATTCTACTTTGGATAAGATATTCTTGGTAATTTTTTTTTTGTTCAAACTATGTACAATAGATACCAGTTTAAAAATAAAATTTTTGGTGTCTAGAAATAACATTTTCTAGTCATATATTAGAAAATGAAAAAATCAGCTGGACTCGGTGGCTAAGCCTGTAATCCCGCGCCTTGAGAGGTTGAAGTGAGTGGATTGCCTGAGCCTGCGAGTTCAAGACCCGCCTGGGCAACTTGGCAAGACCTCATCTCTACAATAAATCAAAAATCAGCCGGGCGTGGATTGTGCGCGCCTGTAATTCCAGCTACTTGGAAGGCTGAGGCGGAAGGATCGCCAGAGCCCGGCAGGTTGAGGCTGCGGTGGCCGGGAGCGGCCACTGTACTCCAGTCTGGGTGACAGAGTGAGACTCCAACTCAAAAAAAAAAAAAAAAAAAAAAAACAGAAAATGAAAAAAATCTTTATGTGTGATAACAAACTTTAAGAGCAAAGCTAAGACTAAACAATCATTTAGGAAACTGAAGTAAAATCTGGTATAAAATATATGTACTTGTTCCCCTCTTTTTGGCATGATCATTTCACTTCCAACGATGGTCCCTGTATGTGGGAGCCATTTTACTACATAGCCACAAACTCGACTGACTTACTCTTTGAGTTAACTAAGATTGTGTTGTGTTTACACAGCTATGTTTTTTTTCACCTAATTATGGTATGCTAAGAAATAAAACTTTCACTTTTTATATTTTCTTTTTCACAAAGTCTGTTTAAAACTTCTCTCATGTGCTAAATTCTGCATCTGTGGGGTTTTCACTTTTCTTGTGTAAGTTACTGTATTTTTCAAGGAAAAATGATCACTATATTTATGGTAACTTCTGAAACCATGACTAAGAAAATTATCAGCATCTGGCAAATTTCTTTCAAGTATTTGGTTCTCAAGAGATATTTGCACAAGACATGTATTATATTAAACATCACAAAGATCACAACGGAAAACAAAGCATGCTTTATTAAACCTAAATCTCTTGATGAATACCACTATTAAAATAATGTGACTATAGTATCTTGATTTCCAAATATGTATGCATCTTAGTTCTTGTGTACTTAGTACATAGCATGGTACTTAATACAATAGTAGGTGCTGACAAAATGAATTAATAAAAATTCCTGTTTCCACATCTTCCTTCATCACCTTAAAATATCACTTTTTTCAAAGTTCTATCATTGATTTTATTGTAATTTTGAACATTTTTATATTCTTTGCCACTCACATGACATTAGTAGTCATTGCATAAGTCTATAAAATCCTTCTCTGTTACCTAACCTCTCTTTTGAATTCTAGATCCCATTTTCATACAGATCTCCCATAAGGTTCTCATATCCATCTGTCTGTCTCATACATCTGTAAGTCTAACTCATTTGCTCTTTAGTGTCTTCATGGATCAACTCGCTATTCCTGCTGACTTCAATTTTGTTAGCAGAACATCTTACTCATCCACCTCCTGAGCCTACCACCTGACATTTTTATTTCCATCCAATCAACTGCCAAACTTCATAATTTTGTATTTGGAATCTTTTAATTGTCTTTTCTTTTTTAAAAAAATTATTTTTATGACTTCAAACCTAGACCATCGTAACAGCCTCTAAATCAGCCTTTTAACTTACTGCTCCTTCTCTCTCTGCCTACTTTATACGACACTGCCATGTTGAAAGGGTTTTTTGTTTGTTTGTTTTTGTTTGTTTGTTTTGAGACAGAATCTTGCTCTGTTGTCCAGGCTGGAGTGCAGCGGTGAAGTCGTAGACCACTGCAGCCTTCACCCCCTGGGCTCAAGCGATCCTCCCCCACACCCTCCTGAATAGCTAGAACTGTAAGCATGTGCCACCATGCCTAGCTAATGTAAAAAAAAAAATTGTTGAGACAGGACTTTTCTATGTCACCCAGGTGAGGAAAACTTGAATCCACAGTTTTCTTCATGTAAACATCTTTGCTTGGAAATCTCTGTTGTTATTACAATATATATTAAAGTTAAATTAACTTATATGAGTGGAAATTACTATTAATTATCTGTTAATAAAATAACAACTCACATCTGTATCAGGATTTAAAGTTGACAGATTGATGTTTTCTTCTGTTATAATCCAGGTTGGAAAACAAAAACAAAACCTTTTAAAATGAAGTAAAACTAACATTAAAGAAAGATTTTGTCTGGGATGAACTGCTAAATTCCAGAGATCCAGGCTTTCTTTATAATTGATACTGCTTGTATTCAATGCAATTCTGGATCATGATATTCCATGACTATTCACTTGGGGCTTTTCCTAATCTCCATGTGATATGCCACTTGCTGCTACTTAGTATTTTTAAATTTAATGTAAATGTTTCATAAAGTGCTAGTTTTAAGTCTCCTGTCTCAGCTATCTATTAATAAGTTGATCTTTTACATTACTGATTTTGCCTCATTTATCCTTTTTCAATTGCTAGACAAATAATACCGTTCCATGTAGGACCAAGTAAGTTCCAAATCAAGAATTCTTAAGTATTGTCAGGAGAATGACATCTATCAATCCTCATTAACTTGGGATCATTTTTCTTGATGAGATGTTCAGAACTTTAGGTAGTACCCCGTGTCTGGAACCTTAAGAGTTGTTTGACTAGCTAGCTATTCATTTACAAGAAAGAGAATGGAAAGTCATGATTCTTTTTGAACCAAGGAGAGCTTCCTTATCCATTCCTTTTTTTAGCCTAGAGTTCTAGAACTGAGGGCAGAGAGAAGCTGATTTAGAATTTTTATAATGCCTGTAACATAGATAAATGAAATGAATAAAATACATCATGCTACAGAATTATTTTCAATTTTTACCCAATACATGTTGTTTATCTTATTATAGGTGTTTTGAGGATAAAATAGGATTTATCGAACTGAGTTAATTGCTAATTCAGTACAAATAAAATAATGTAAGATTTTTGCAGTGTTTTAAGATGTTTTGATAGACTGTTTAATTATATTGCGAAAAAGGTTGATTGTGCTATAAAATTATATGTTCTTCCTCTACAGAGTCAGTAGCAAATGCATTATATTTCTAAGCTATCTTATATATCTGGAAGCTTGATCATTGCAGTTCTTATTTTCTTACCAAACTGATAATGTGTTATTAATTCAGATTTTTAAAAAATAAACTTCTAAATCCCTATGTTTTGTCCTAGGTTTAAAACTCTATGAGAACCAGACCACACATTCTTCTGCTCTTAGGCTGTTGTTTTCAGAGATGCTAACCTGTTAGTGATTAACCAAGATTAGGGTCTTGGATGCTTGTGGTTATCAGAAAGCTTTCCCTGAGGATGTCTCTAGTCCAAGGAGAATTTCCACTTTTATGTCTAGGAGGAATGCCCTAAAACTGTATTGACTGTGTATAAAGACTTGCATTTGCTGTGTGAATGCTTGATGATGCAGTTATCTAATGATGGAAGTAAAAAATTTGACACAAAATGTGCATGGTCTGGATTTAGACTTGAGATTCCAGACTGTGTTTATTTCAACCTAAATGGAGTAAGAGGTAAATGTAGTTTAGTATATTTACAGTAAAAGAAGTCACATATCATCTCTTTATGTACTCAGAATAAATGCAAAGAAGCTGAATGTGTATTTTCCAAAACATTGGTGAGAAAAAAAAGAAAATAAATCCTACTACTAGCCAGATTCACTCTTTTCTTTCTCCTTCCAAACTGTATCTTTGTAATATTTTCCACTTTGTTATTTACTAATCTATTCCTCAACTGTAAATTCTGTGAAATATTTTTACTTCTTATTTTTCCATTACTTATAGTCAATAAGTCTTTATTGACTATAGAAAATTATGAATTTTTTAAAAATCAGTAGCAGAGCTGGGGTTTAAACCCAGATATCAATCTAAATGTAGTCTTTTCCCTTTTTTTACTATGTAATTCATCTGTATATCTCTAAACTTTACTCTGAAAAAAATGATAAAAGTAACAAAATAATGCATATAATTTCAAGAAAATGGATTGTTTACTAATTGTTGAAACCATCTTTTGCATACTTGTTTTAAAATAAAGAAACTGATAAGAACAACATTAATAAGAAAGATGTAAATATTTGTTGCTGATTAGAAGGAATATGTGCCTGTCTCCCCATAACACTTTTTTTTTTTTTTTTTTTTAGTCAGAATCTCACTCTGTTATCCAGGCTGGAGTGCAGTAGCATGGTCACTGCTAACTGCATTCTCTACCTCCTGGGTTCAGGTAATTTTCCTGCCTCACTAAGCCTCCCAAGTAGCAAAGATTACAGGCACACACCACGATGTTCAGCTAATTTGTTGTTTTGTTTTGGTTTTGGTAGAGATGAGGTATTGCTATCTTGCCTAAGCTGGTCTCAAACTTCTGGGCTCAAGCAGTCCTCTCATCTTGGCCTCCTTAATTGTTGGGATCATAGGCATGAGCTACCATGCCCAGCCTAGCCATGTTTTTTATAGAAAGCTTAAGTGGAATTTCTTGCTTCCTCTATTAAATGTCTTTTGGAGGCCCCTAGAATTAGCAGAAAATCAATTACTATGTCTCACATAGAAAGTCACATGTTCTGCTCATCTGTGTTCACTACCTAGTTCAGTCTTTCTGACTATCATCTCTTTCTGAGACCATATCTTAGTCTATGTTAATATTCAGTAAAAAACAAACAAACAAACAAAAAAGCTGATTTATCTAGTTGTTTCATGGAAATAAAATTTTCATAAAAATAAGATAGGATTTGGGATGAGCCTAACCTTGAATAGAAGTTTATTAGACTCAAAAGCCTGGAAAGAATCCAGTCAAATGGTAGCCTTTACTCTCTCTCTCTCTCTCTCTCTCTCTCTCTCTCTCTCTCTCTCTCTCTCTCTCTCGTTACAGTAGATATCAGTAATTAATAAAGCCACTCAGAATCCTTCTCGGCACATTGTTCTTGACAATAATTATAGATAATCAGAAGGGGTAGGCAAATTAAAACCTATTTGCTGTCTTTATGTCAGTAAGCTACCTGGTGTAAGTTAAGTAAACCATAGCATAGCTATTTGCTTTTTTTTTTAAACCCCACTTTTACCAAAATTTTTAGAATTAATTGTGAGGGAAACATGAGGGAAAGAAGGTAAAATAAAGGTAATTTTCCTTCTTCTGTTAGGTAAACACTTTAGCCAGAGGTTCATGTTTTTATTTCTTTGTAATATAATATTACTTTTCACATGAGTCATTCTGGTTAGAATATTGTCTTGGAAAAGAAATACTCAATTTTCTTTGTATCTGTAGGATTCAATTCTAGCTGTGATGGTGAGCATCATAAGAACCGGTTTCACCAAGAGTGGTTGTGCAAGCCATGAGTATCCCATAGTGGTCGTGAACTGCATCCAGGGATCCCTACCCTTATGCTGAGAGATTATTATTGCTAAAAAGAAGCTAGCTCTTAAGGAAAGGATGCTCAAACTGATTGCAACCTTTTTGCTATCCTTTTTTCTACAATTGGAATTCTGTTTGGAAAAGCTCTATGAAGCCTAGAGTTTGGGCAATAGTATTTATACTGTTTAATTACCATATGAAGACTAGAGAAAGAAAATATTGATTTATTAATAAGTCATTAATCAAATTATGTTTTTTTAAATATCAATAACTGAAAAGAGTGTAAAAGAACACAGGCAATATATATATAGTCTTTTGCTATTTAAGAATATGTGGTTCCAAATAATTTTGCAGTAACTAGAGTTTTACCTAATTATAGCTGTAAATCTTAGGCAATGTAATCTAAGAAGATGAAGCCACTCAAGTAACATATATAATTAGCTCTTCATGACCTAAATTGACATGGCAGATCCACTACCCTTAGTGTTTCTTCACTTAACATTGTAATAGCCACTTGAAAAGATTTCTGGGTTTATTTTTGCTTTTGTGTTTTTATATGGTATGTGTGCACACAGTTCATGTACATTCTTTATGGAGATGAGGTTGCAAATAGGGTCCATAGTTTCTATTAAAAAGGATATTAGTATTTTCTTCTACATTGATTTATAAACGAACTATGTATACACAAATCAACGGCATAGAATAACCATACTCTAGTCCTTCTCTAGAATTAAATTGAACCATCAGTTTCTTTTATCATTTATCTTGCATTCCCAGAAATCTCTCTTTACTGATTTACATCTGGAATTATGACCTTTACCTATATGGAGCAATGGTGTAAGACACCACCTTATGAAATCTCTTAACCCATTTGCTTTAGCAGTATGATAAAGTGTATATTCAATTAGAAAACTATGTCCCCTGCCTCCATTAGCAATTTTGTAAAATATTTATATTACACAAGTAACATTTGTAGCAAAAAATAAGAAAGAAACAAGCCAAAAGAGAGATAAGCAGTATTAATAATTTCCAAATGTGCTTATTTTTTCTCTTTCGCTGTATCTCCCCAACTCTCTCTTCTTGCCTCTTGTTCTCTTTGTCTTTCTTTATCTCTAACTCTGATTCTATTTCCCTATTTAGGTCTCTGTATCTTTTCAGTTCTCCTTCACAGTCACTCCATTTCTGTCCTAGGACATTTCTTTATAGGTAAAAAAAATTCTTTGATAAGTAAATAGTCAATAGGTAAAACTTTGGAATTACATCAACATGAATTTGATTCTTGACTCTTCCTTATATGTTATAAAAGTATGCCACCTCCCCAAGACTCTATTTTTTATCTCTAGAATGTGTTAAAGTAACTAAAACAGATAAAGTGTTATATACAGTATTTGGTATTTAAGAAATGTGGAGGTTTATTCTTGAGAACATACTTATTTGCATATCTTCACATGCTTTCCTGGTTATTTCCTTATGATAAATTTCTGGGAAGAGAATTGCTTAGTTACATGGCATGCATTTTTTAGCACCTATTGCCAAGTTGTCTTTTGGATAGATTGGGTCTATGTACATAACACCATCAATATTAGAGAATGTCCACACCCTGGAGAAACTGTGGGTTATTATTCTATTAAATATGCCTTAATAATAAATGAATGTATTTATTATTTCTAGTTTGCAGTTCTCTGATTACTAGTGAGTTCAAACTTTCTTTAGATCCTTCAATGAATTGTATGTTCATATACTTGCACATTTTATTCATTGACGTGTTTGTCTCTTTCTTATTGATGAATTCGAATTCTTTATATATTGAGAATACTAGCCCTTTATTATATATAATGTAAATATATTATGCAGTTTGTTTATAATTTAATTTTGTATGTGTTTGGTGCAGGGATGTTTAATTGTTATGTACACAATTGATTAGTCTTTTATGGTTTTTGTCTTTTTAGATCTAAGTGTTAGGAAACATTTTTCTAATATTGAAAAAATCATAGCTCTTTCCTGATTTTGAATATTAGTCAAGTCTTCATTAACAAGTTTTCATTAAGTCTTCTATGGCATCAAACAGGGCAGGATGACATGGATACTATAAAATCTAATTTAACATTTCTATACTCACTATATGAAAACCCAGGATTTATTTATTAAAAAGTGTACTTTTTCTTACATGTTTAAACTTCAGTCATCTACAAAGTACTTTCTGCTTGATGTAACATACCTATTGAGATGCTTTTTGCACTGTTCGAAACAGTTTCTGAACTCGTTGATTTTGTTGCCTTTTAGTGCTTCTGCCATTTTTTGTTTCACCTCTTCCACATCGGCAAAACATTTCCTCTTGAGGACTTTTTTTCATTAGAAGAGACAAGAAAAGTCCCTCGGGTTGATATAGGGTGAATAGGGAGGATAAGGTGGGACACAGGGTCATGTCATTTTTGGCCAAAAACTGCTGAACACTCAGTGTGGTGTGCGCAGGTGCACTCATAAATCACCCATCATGAAATAGGCAAATGCATTGAAAAAAAAATCTCCAAAAAATTTCACTGAAGCCAAATGCAGTGTCTCAAAACAACTCTCGCTATACATTAATGCTGATGGGTCTCTAGAGTACTTACCTAGTGGGGGAAATCTATACTATAAGGAGCCCTCCAAAAAATAATTCTGGTTTTTTGGGTACCTCCCCATATGTTATAAAGTGGGCTATGTGCAAACTTATTTCATATAAATTAAAACTAGTTTTTGTGACACTCTGTGGATGCTGTCTGAAAGTGTAAATATTCTATTAGTTAACAGAAAACATTACAGAAATTGCTCAATGAAAACTTTTCAAAAGACCACTTTGTGATGAAATAGTCTGTTCTTTTTTATTATTATATTTACTTTTTTAGCATCATAACAGGGCCTCTGCAACTTCATTGAGCAAGTGTCATCGAGCAAGTGCCTTCTAGATAGTTTATATCTTAGAGCGTCCGCATAGTTAAGCTCAGCATTGTTACAATGATCTCATTTGTTTGTGTACTAGTAATGTGAGAGGAAATTATTTTCTCTGTCACTATGATATCACAATATCATCATATCATCGCAGTTCTCACAGCCCAGTCGCTCCCTAATGTTATTTCTATCAACTTGCTTCCTGTGATTTTCATGTTATTCTTTGGATTAAGTTAGGCCACCAGAAGAAGAATCAAAGTCAAATCTTTTCAAAGAAATAATCAAAGAAGAATCTTACGTCTTTGGTTCAGATTCCTTTAGGTGCAGTTGTCTCAGTGTTCATTGATGACATTGTCTTTTCAAGGCCATAGAGCCGTTGTCATGTCATGTTTGTCTTTCACTTAATTTTTTTTTTGTATTGATGAACAGTACGATGATCCAAGAAAAATTAATCATTTTTGTTCTTCATTTAAATTATTTATTTCATATTGTGGTGTAATTTGTTTAGCATCTCCCCCCAAATATTGAATAATTTCACTCTAAAATGCAAAACATTGTGTTTTTACCTCTGCTCAACCCACTTCTTTTTTTTTTTTTTTTTTTTTTTTGAGTTGGAGTCTCACTCTGTCGCCCAGACTGGAGTGCAGTGGCCACTCCTGGCCACCGCAGCCTCGACCTGCTGGGCTCCAGCGATCCTTCCGCCTCAGCCTTCCAAGTAGCTGGAACTACAGGCGCGCACTACCACGCCCGGCTAATTTTTGTTTTACTGTAGAGATGAGATTTCGCCAAGTTGCCCAGGCGGATCTCGAACCCGCGGGCTCAGGCAATCCACTCACCTCAGCCTTCCAAAGCACAGGATTTCAGGCTGGGCCACCGAGCCTGGCTCAACCCACATTTTTTAAAACTAGGTTACATGTCTGATTTTAAGAGCAAGAAATAGAAAATCTATTGTTATAGATGATGTAAATATTTTACCCAATTTAATTTTGTGGATGTTCTTGGTGCAGGGATGTTTTATTCGTTATGTACACAAATCATTAGTCTTTTGTGACTTTTATCTTTTTAGCTCTAAGTGTTAGGAGAAAAAAATCATATGAGAAGAGGTTCATACATCACAGAAGTATGGTTTTTTGATTGTTAATGAAATTTCTAGCAGGAACGTCCTTATAATATATTTTGTCTAATGTGAGTTTACTTTAATTTCATGCTTGCATGTACCATCTATTACCATTTTTTTTCAAATGGTCTAATTGCTGGTCCTTTTAAACTCTCTGTGCTGTCACCATCGCCCTCTTGCCAACAACATCAAGATTTTGAGTAAATGTCTTTATGAATGCCTTTCTTTTCCCTTTCCCCTATGACTTGCCTTTTTCTAAGCAGCTCAGAGCCAGATTTACTGTTCAACTATAGTAACTATTAGGTCTTATTGCATGCATATTTCTGATTTCTTTTTCTTTTTTATTCTATTAATATGCTTTCTTGTACCCTTTGTGAAAAGAAGTAGTGTATAAGTTGCCAAATGTTTAAAAAGGGGGTTATGCTATTACATGCCCCCAAATTAATATCATATTTTCCTCTGCATTTACTTAATTGACCACCAGAGCTTGGCTTATTTTCCCAATAATGACAAAGGAATTTCCCATGATATATTTATATTTAGTCAATATACACTATGGACAACTCTTAACTCAGAAATTTGAAAAGTTGTCAAGCAGGGGTTTCCACGCAGTAATTTATCCATTCTGCTAACCTTATGAAGTGACACTACACACAAGAAGCACAAGGCTGAACACTGACAATGTAACATACACAACCACTTCTGTTTTCACCAGGCTTACAGTCCAAAGTGGAAGCCAGACAAAAAGCGATTGCAATATCCTGTGGCAAGCACTATGGTAAAAATATATACAAAAGTGGTATGGGGTAGGGGTGGCAGTGGTGTTGGAAAACAGTTAGTAAATGTGAAGTGAGAAAGTGGATGTAATAAGGGATTTGAGACTAGTTGATTGAGGTTGGTAACACATCGTTTGAGAAGGCAAGTCTCTAAAGATGGCTCCACCACAAAAGATCTTCCATGCCTAATGGGGTTCGTTTTCCTGAGTGTGATAGTCAAACACTGGAGACTTTTAAGAAAAGGTTGAGAGTGACATTGTCAGATCTGCGAGCCTTTTGGCTTTCTCAAGGGTACAGAAGTTTTACACCCAGGTCTGGCCCACTCTATAGGCAAGGCCTTCCATACTTCAATCTCTCTCTGTCATTTGCAGGTCAGAGAGGAGGTTCAGAGAGGGAAGTGTTTTGCCAGACTTCATACTTAGAACACAGGTCTCCTGGTTTACAGGAAAGTCACCATGCTTATGTCTCCTGTTCAGAGCAGACAGGGTATGAGGAGCCCAGGAGAGAAAGGAGATTAAAAGATGATGCTCAGGAATAGAATACTGAAGTGCAGAACAAAGCGAGTCTTAGTGTAGCAAGAGGCTTCTCCACATAAGGCCAGCAGGTGAGCCAGCAGGTGACTGTGGACCAGTGACTTCCCTACTGTTCATCAGTTTGTTTTAGATTCTGACTCCAGATATTTTCACTCCTGAGGTTTATTATAATTGTCAAGGGACTTAGTTTGTCTGTGGAACAGCATTCATTCATTTAAAACAAATATATTGAGCTCTGAATATGTGCCAGAACTGTCTTAGGTGCTGAGGATAAAAAGGCAGGAATGCAGTCCCTTCGTTCATGGGGTGCTGATAGAAGAAACAGGCATGTAAACAAGTAAATGACAATACAACATGATGAGCACAGAAACAGGTGTGAAAAGTGCTTTCTGGGAGCATAGAGGACAGAAAATGTCATTGAGCCTTGGAGGGGAATTAAGTGAGGTCGCATTCAATCTTAATTTTGAACGGTGCATGAGAAATTACCAAGAAGAAAAAGGAAGATATTTTCAAATAAGAAAAAGTAAAAAATGCATAGATGACTTGCAATTTTTTTTTTAAGTCAAACAAGATTTTTACTGTGTCTTAATTTCAAGCATAGGGACAGGTATTTCCCTCTCATCCATGATTGAGTTTTTAGGTAAATATCATAGTAAAATAATTTTGTCATGCTTATGATTTCTGCACTTGACATAGAGTCTAGTGTGAGATCTGTTGCACCTTTACTGGTTCTTTCCTGTGAAACACCTGTTTTTCCAATTGTGAGGCATTCAGGGTGAAATGTGAAATACATCTGGACATTCATTTTGAAGATAGATAACTCAGTTTTTCGTTGTACTAATGTGTGAATTAAATATTTTCTTCAAAATAAAATTATTTCAAAATGACTTTATGAGAATTTTGTATTTACTTAGGTACTTACATTTTAAAAATAAAATGTCCAGTTTTGGTGAATATTGTGAAATTGGTCAAATTTTAAACCTTAAAATAATTATACTCTTTGTTTATTTGGTTTTGTGCTTCTGTGGATGTTATTTCTATATTTTTAAGTCAAATTGTTGTATTAGAGAGAAATATTGAACGAGATAGCACATGACTTTATAAAGTAAAAGTGAAAAAATCTATTTCCCTATTTGCTATTTTACTTAATAAACTCTTGGTCTTAATCATTGCTCATTTTGGTTGCCATTTACCTAGGTAGTTTATTAAGTGAAATTCCTCCCAGGTGGTATGGGCTGACTCTGAGCTTTTCACTTTCTTGGCATCAATAGCATAGTGATCTATATTGTCATGCTAGCAAGGTCTTGGTGATGAACCATTAAATAAAATGATCTGCCCCCAGGCCAGGGAGTTGGTTGATTGCCAAACAGTAATCCAGTACAATTAACTATCAAAGATTTGAGCACTCCATTATTCTAGGAGATGGAACTGCAGCCATCTGGAAAAGCAGAAATGGTGATTGATCATCTGGCTAAGTTTTTGTTTGGAGACAAGTTTAAATAGTTAAATTTATTATTATAACATTTAGACATTTCAACCTTTGGTCACCTTGAGTTCTAATTTTATTAATTTTACTCAATTCCAAGATGAAAATAAAACAGAATTTTTCAATATTTAACAAGGGTAAAAATGTGTAATTTATGACCTATACCTGAAATTTTTGGTAGAACTAAGTGGGATATAAATAAGTAAAATAAATACACTCAATGAGAGAGTTTGAAAATGCCATTAAGTATTAAGATGAGAAAATGACCTAAGTGATCAATTCTTTATATTTTAGGATATATTGCTCTAAGATTATGTTGTTAAGCTATATTTTTAGTTACAGAAATCACCAGTGTGGTCATTCAGTGCCTTTAAAATATTCTTTTGGCATTCAAGAAATCTCTCAGTCCACTAATATAAGTAACTGAAGATCATATAATGATTTTTAGGTTGTGTTCAGGAATACACATTCAGTTTACTAAATAAGGAAAAATTGCTTTCTCATTTTGGCTGTTTTTTTAATTGTTTCTTCTAAGAGTTTTTTTGTTTTTTGCTTAGATTTTTAAAATTGCACCTAACAGAGCACAATAAATAAATGCAGATACTTGAGGGTCAGTGTCTCAGCATCTCTTGCTGTGAAATAATATAGAATATGGATTGTGACTTTTTAAGAGACAAATTCATTTACTCATTCTTTTACCAATATTTCTTTATTATTCATATCTACTATGTGCTGAATACAGGTATGGCACTAAGGTTACAGAGTCAGACGGACAGAGATTTATTTGCCTTCATAGGGGCTTACATTTTGAAAATGGAGATAGCCACTGCACTCCAGCCCAGGTGATAGAGTGAGACTCTGACTTTAAAAAGAGTCACACAAAACATACAGCTTCACGAGTCACCTTGACAGGAACACACCTGCGCCCGTCCCCCACCCATAGGTCCTCCTGGGGTCTTCCCTGCACCAAAGGCAGACTGCCCTCCCTGGAACTGGCTCCTGACATTTGTTCCTGGTATGTCCCTGGCCACATCCCACACCTGGTTTCCATACACATATCCACTCCCCTCTTTCTTTGCATGCTGGGTTCCTCCCTCATGGCCCCTCTGCCCCACTCTTGTGCTACCTAAGGAAAAAAAAAAAAGAAAGTGGAGATAAACACTTAAAAATCACATATAGCATCTGATTAAAATTATGATAATGTGCTATGAAAGAGTCATGTGTGGGGCTGTGAAGGTGTGCAACAAAAGGCTTTAATCCCTTGGTCTGTTTAGCTTTTTGGAATTAGAAAGGAGAATGGGGGTTAAAAGCCAGTCTGGCTCTCAAGCTTTCAACAGGGGTAGGATTGTCCAATGGATGTTTTGGAAGTTTGTGAAGGCGTTGTTGATAGTCACAGTGATAGACAGTTACTAAGAGCAATTATTAAGTGGAGGTCAGGTTCATCAGACAACTACAATGTGTAGGAGAGTTCAGCATGAGGGAAAATTGTCCTGTATCCCAATTTCAATGAACCTCTCCAGCATTTATGTTAAGTGATTAAACTTGTTTATACTTATTAACCAGATAACCAAGCCCTGTTTTACATATATCTAAATGATTTTTTTAAGCACAGTCTTGATGTTTACTGAAATTTTTAGGAAAGAACTACCAGGCGAATAGAGGGAAGATGTTATTTTTGTTTAGCTTGGTAGTTTAATAAGAGTTAGTTACCACTTTGAAAAATTATATCACCAATTATATCACCAGCTGCTCATGAAATGTGAGCTGCCCATTCAACACATTTGTAACTAGTCGTGTGCATTTATACTTGTCAATTCACAAAGATGTTACCTATGAGTGCAAGCACATAGTTCCTTCATTGTATAAGATGGCCATGCCTGAGCTTTTCCAAGTGAAATAAATGCATTTTACATTTATTTTCTTTTACTTCTTTTATATATTACATTTAGATCATTATATTGATTTCTTTAAATTCTGTGTGTAGATAGATAATGCTATATATTATTTTATTTCAATATAGTAAGGGAGGAATAGAAAAGATAGCCTTGGGTCTAATAGATATGAAAACCACTTATTAAATAACATGTATGTTTAAAGTACAAGCAAAACTGCTTTAATATTCAAGTTGAAAATTATTTGATTTTTTGGCATGTTTTATAGATAAGACTTCTTGATTTTCAAAATAATAAATGAGGTTCAGAAGCAAATGTCTCTGTTTTGACTGCTTTCTGGCCTGCTGTTTAGGGCAATATCTTTGTACATAGAGAAATGCAGAAGAAAACATGTTACAATAGGTCACTTGAGAATATTTTCATCTGGTTGCCCTGTTTAAGCTGCTTAGTACCAGTATCAATGGGCTGAATACTCTAAAAACTGAAAGGTCATTTGGAGAAAAATGACTTACAAATAAAATCAAGATTTTTTAGAATGCTTTCTTGGAATGGGTCTACTCCTCTGGAAAACGGCCAGTAGTTCAATGAAAACAGATTGAGATACTTTACAAGAGAGTATTTTGTTTTAATAGATACCATCATGAATAAGACATCATCCCCACTAATGCTACAAAGAAAGTATGACTAGTTTCTGGTCCAGAACACCCAATTATATCTTAAGGATTTATAGATATAGCTTCTTAGAGATTGTAGTAAGTATAAAGCCAAGAGAAGCTGGGCTCGGTGGCTCAGCCTGTAATCCAGCGCCTTTGGGAAGCTGAGGTGAGTGGATTGCCTGAGCCCGCAGGTTCGAGACCTGCCTGGGCAACTTAGCTAGACCTCATCTCTACAATAAATCAAAAAATCAGCCGGGCATGGTAGCGCATGCCTGTAATTCCTGCTACTTGGAAGGCTGAGGCGGAAGGATCGCCGGAGCCCAGCAGGTCAAGGCGCAGTAGCCGGGAGCAGTCACTGCACTCCAGTCTGGGCGACAGAGTGAGACTCCAACTCAAAAAAAAAAAAAAAAAAAAGCCAAGAGAAAAGAAAGAGCTTTAGAGTATATTAATTATTTCTCTATTCAATGTAAATTCTTCTAGTGACAAAACAAATATTGAAGAATACAATTTAGACTCTAGGAATACATGTAATAGTAAACGTACAGGAAGTCAGGTTTATAAAAAGAAATTACTATCTTCCTGACTTTCATATTGACTTCATGTGAAAATCAAATGAGATAATAAGTAAACAATATTCTGTAAGTTCTAAGTATAAGACAGTTGTTTTTCACAATATCTCAAATATGTATAAAACTAGAAGTAGTATATATGTTAATAGGAATTTATCATGTGAAATCCTGGAAGTCTGAAATATGTGATAAAAGCAGATGTTCGTTTTCCAAAAGTGTGCTACAGCTGAAAATTTTTAATTACCCATTCTCACACTATTTATATGTTGAGGTTCAAATAAATATAGACAGAACAAACTTTCATTTACAATCCCTGGGTTCTTCTTTGTATTATGTTTTCCAAGACAGTCTGGAGTCTTTCTCTAGATTCCAATCTGTAGTCATCTTTTATACTATGTCTAAATATATTGTAATCAGTGCATTTACTCTGAAACAAATACAGTTTTAGACCTTCCACTTCTCTAACAGAATTAAAGCAATTGCCACTTGCCAAATAAGGTATTGGTAATAATGAACACGAGGGAGAAGATATTTGAGGACAAAAGGATAGTCTTTCTCTGGAAATACTAACACAAGAAGAGATCTGTCCTTGAGATTTTTCTGCTTTGAGGGGCTAGATCAGAGTTTCTCAGGGCTCCCCTTTCAATCTCTTTGTCATCTTTATTAAATATATTTTCCCATTGACATTTGTCCTCTCAAGATATCTAGGATGATAAGCCATTCTCCTCTTTCTTCTGTGCCGCTTTCCCTTATCAGGACCTCAGCTTTCCTACCTCTCATGTAGCAGTCCAACTGCCTTGTCACTCTATTCCCAACCTGCCATTATGTAGGCAATTCTCACATAAGATCTGACAAAAGCTCAGAGAACCCATGTTGCACTCTAAACATGGAGTGCAATGGTTCAGGGTTTCTGAGGGCTGAGACTCCTCAGCTTAAATAAGGACATTAGCTGAGAAAGCAGCGTTTGTTTAGAATCATTAACAATTGAAGAACAAGATCAAGAAAGTGATTTTTGTTATATGTGATGATTGTAAATAAGCACGTTGCCAGGGAAAACTCATAAAGATCATAGCTGATTGTTATTGAGGAAATAAAGTAAAATCAGAATTGGCTATGGTTCTGTCTAAGAAATATTAATTATAAACACATATTAACTGCTGGAAATTTATGTCTAATTACAGTTGACACCAACAATAATTATGCATGTTGTAGACTCTGGTTTAAAAGTTACCATTTAAAGATACATCATTAGCCGGGCTCGGTGGCTCAGCCTGTAATCCTGTGCCTTGGGAGGCTGAGGTGAGTGCATTGCCTGAGCTCACGGGTTCGGGACCTGCCCGGGCAACTTGGTGAGACCTCATCTCTACAATAAATAAAAAAATTAGCCGGGTGTGGTAGCGTGCGCCTGTAATTCCAGCTATTGGAAGGCTGAGGTGGAAGGATCGCCGGAGCCCCAGCAGGTCGAGGATGCAGTGGCTGAGAGCGGCCACTGCACTCCAGTCTGAGCGACAGAGTGAGACTCCAACTAAAAATAAATAAATAAATAAAATAAAATAATAAAGATACACCATTGCAGATGGATTACATTAATTTTTATGTTTTTATTACAATAGCTGAACTTTATATATTTATAAGCTTTGTCATTTATTTTTCTCATTACTTGGTTTGGTCTAAACAACATCAACAGAATGGAAGAGAAATTCTGGAGAATTTTAGAGTGCGACCCTCTCTGAGCTTTTGTCAGATCTTATAAATAAAGGGTTTAAGATTACATAATTCAAAAGGCTATACAAAGAGCCATAAAAGGGTAAAATTGGCTTAGATACTTTAGACAGTTTCTCAAAGGAAATTGTCAATGCAATTGGGATTAATTTGCATGGAGAGATGACTAAGGAGTACTTAGTAACTTTTTTCAAGAAGTCAAGAGATTCATTTATTTGTTTGTTTGTATTTATGCTCTATTTGGTTCTCCAGTTGTGCAGACCAACTTGGTTTGCAGCAAAATTAAGGAGAGATCGTTTTCACCTTGAGATATTCTCGACTGTAAGTGGATGATCTGGCATTGCTACATGCTTCTCAAGGAGAGGCATGAAATTCTCATCTTTGTGGATTCTTTAAAAGAATGGTCTTGGCAAATTTAAGCAAAGTATAGATCCAATCAGAGGCTTGAATATAAAAGAGATGTCATTTTCATGTTTCTTTTATTGCCCATTTATATTCAACTGTAGGGACAGGGTTCACTCCAAAAGGACCAATATTCTTAATGTCCAGTTCAGTCCATTTCCAATCCAACTGATTTTGTCAAAGCCTGGTGTTCTGTAAGTGTACCTCTATTTCTGACGAATTGTTAGTTTCATGTTGCCATTCCTTTTTGAACTTAATATTAGTATTATGTAACTTTTTTGGCTATATTATTAAAACAAAAGTCTTTTTTTTTTTTTTCATCCTGTGGGTTAAGCAGTGCCTCCTATTGTTCCAGCTTTCTGGGATTCTTCACAATAGGTTCCAGACCTAGGTTAATTAACAACTCTGTTAACACCTCCTTGAGCTCAAGTGGTTCAAATACAACCTGCTGAGACATTATTTCTTAAAAGGTGAGGACTAATGACCCAACTTTCAGGCAGCATCTCAGAGGCCAGTTTTCAATCTCGTAAAAATTTTAAGTCAAGGAAGCTCAACATAGAAAGTCATGAGCCGTCATAAAATACTATTCCGGATATAGTTGTTTGAAACTGCCTGGGCGCTTGGTAACCCAAAATACAAGTTAATAGTAATTCCACCTCATTTAGTTGTGTTTAAGGTGCTTGAGAGTTATGCTTAATAGACCATAAAAATTATACCTTAAGACAGTACTTAAATAAAATAATAAATACTTGTGCAAAGCTTTACTACAAAGTACAATTTAAAAAATCATGACAAATGTTACTTAAACTACACAGATTTTTCTTTAGGAAAAGTATGAAGACTTGTGCTTGTAAAAAAAAATTTAGAGCCGGGCTCGGTGGCTCAGCCTGTAATCCCGCGCCTTTGGGAAGCTGAGGTGAGTGGATTGCCTGAGCCCGCGGGTTCAAGACCCGCCTGGGCAGCAAGACTTCATCTCTACAATAAATCAAAAAATCAGCCGGGCATGGTGGCGCATGCCCGTAATTCCGGCTACTCGGAATGCTGAGGCGGAAGGATCGCCGGAGCCCAGCAGGCCGAGGCTGCGGTGGCCGGGAGCGGCCACTGCACTCCAGTCTGGGCGACCGAGTGAGACCGCAACTCAAAAAAAAAACTTAGATATGCCAAAATTCTTAGAATGAGTTAATTGCAGAAGCTATTGTTTGGTTTATGCTTTTTTTTTTTTTTGGTAATTTGGATAGTAAATTTTAAGTACAGTTTTATTCCAATATTAATATGGTATATGTGTATGTTAATATATCTTAAATGAAACACGTTTATCTTCTCCAATAACAATCTTAGAATATACTCTTCATAGAAATCATCTCAAAGTGTCTTGGAACAAAAGTTGGGCTCGGTGGCTCAGCCTGTAATCCCGCGCTTTGGGAGGCTGAGGTGAGTGGATTGCCTGAGCTCGCAGATTCGAGACCCGCCTGGGCAACTTGGTGAGACCTCATCTCTACAACAAAATAAAAAAATCAGCCGGGCATGGTAGCACGTGCCTGTAATTCCGGCTACTCGGAAGGCTGAGGCGGAAGGATCGCCGGAGCCCAGCAGGTCGAGGCTGCGGGGGCCGGGAGCGGCCACTGCACTCCAGTCTGGGCGACAGAGTGAAACTCCAACTCAAAAAAAAAAAAAAAAAAAAAAAAAAGAAATGTAACATGATAACAGTGTTACTATATTATGATTAAATATTTATTGGGTGAAAAGGAATGAAAATGGCAGAAATTAGACTGTCACCGAAAGGGGAACAGAACAGATTATTCCCATCTATTGCATTCCCAGGTACTGCACGCCTGTTATATTATTTTATTTAACCTTCAATACAACCCCATGAGGCAGTTATTATAACTCTTAATAAAAACATGAGAAAATTGAGGCCTAGCAGTTAAATATTTCACCCAAAATGATAATGCTATTAAGGAAGCAGCACCTAAACTTAATCTATCTCAATTCAATAATCCACATTTTCATCTTTATCACAACATATATATGACATGACCATTCTTAAAGAGTTAAGATAAGCCGGGCTCGGTGGCTCAGCCTGTAATCCCGCACCTTTGGGAGGCTGAGGTGAGTGGATTGCCTGAGCCTGCGGGTTCGAGACCTGCCTGGGCAACTTGGCGAGACCTCATCTCTACAATAAATCAAAAAATGAGCGGGGCGTGGTAGCGCGCGTCTGCAGTTCCAGCTACTTGGAAGGCTGAGGTGGAAGGATCGCCGGAGCCCAGCTGGGCCACTGCACTCCAGTCTGGGTGACAGAGTAAGACTCCAACTCAAAAAAAAAAAAAAAAAATAAGACAAACCAGGGAATTCTTTCAAATGCATCTAATATCCCTCAGTGATAGAAGTAACGGCTAGAACATAAGGAGTGTTAAGTATTTTACCCAAATTAGAGGGAACTTTGAAAAATGATTAATTACATAGAAATAGTCCACCACAGTTTTTAGAAATCTTGTTGAAAAAGTGTTTAAAAGAAGAGGATAAAAGTTGATCATTTAAGCCAACTGGTTTCAAAAGTTTTATATACATAATTGGACTTTTTGTAAAGAAATAGTCTTTACTGTCTTAATGTCTGATTCTAGCAAATATTTTAATGTTTTCTCTAATTTTAATGTGATCTGCTGGTGGGTGGTTGCTGAGAGCCCAATCAAATCAACACATTTCTGTGGCCATAATAGGAGTTAAGAATTATTCAAAAGTTACTGCAACTTGGATATTGAAAGTGATCAGTCCCATGTCATACAAACATGACCTTAGTTTTTATCTCACACAGAACTTAGATATATGAATAACCTTTCTTTAAGAAAATATCCAATTTTAGTTACTACTTAAAAAGTAAAAACACTATTATTTTTGTGGCCATGGGCTGTGGATCATATTGAATGCCTATATTATTAACAACAAACATCTCCTGAGATTTATAGACTTTGCAAGCATGTATAGATTTAAAATAACAATAGCAAATTTGCTAATTTATTTTCCCTCTTTTCTTCTCTACGTAGAATGGAGGCTAGCAGGAAAAAATAATAAACAGGAGAATATTTTGAGGACAACTGATTTAAATATTGATTTATAAAATATCTTCTCATAATTTTTAAAAGTTCTTTTAGAATGTACAAAAACTGTTTTTAGTACATTTCATTACTATTGAAAGGAATAATTTGTTATCTCAAGAAAATTGAACCTTTCTTTCCTCAAGATACAGTCTACAACATTCTATTGGCCCAGCACAGTTTTTAGGCAATGGCAGGTGTTCAATTTAGTTTTCTTTCTCCTAATATTCAATTACTCCCAATCAAAACCCAGGCAGAGGAAGACAACCTCTTAAGAGAATCAGTTTGCACAAACTTTACCTATACAATGACCACTTATAAACTTATAACTAATCCTGAATTGTACCCCACATCTTTAAAATAAAAAAAGAGAATCAGTTTGTTTCTTTTTTTGTCTCTCTCATAAAGGGGTGTGTGTGTGTGTGTGTGTGTGTGTGTGTGTGTGTGTGTGTGTGTGTGAAAGAGAGAGCGAGAGAGAGAGTGAGAGTGAGAGAGAGAGTGAGCAGGAGAATGTGATACAACATGACATGGGTGTAGGAATCAGAATGTTCTAAGCTTGCATCCCAGCTTTATTATTAGACAAATGACAAAAGTGTCTCAGTCTTACAGAGGCTCATGTTCTCATCAGCACTATAGAGATTAAATTAGTTTATACAAAAGTACTTAAAACCACTTTGCATTTATTCAGTGAACTTCAGCTTCATCCCTTCCATTTTCTTGCTTCTTGGATTAACATCACATAAACATTTCTCAGTTGGGACATTTATCAAGGTAAATTTTGTTTACCTCAGTCTTGTCTTAATAAATAGGAAACTGGGTGCAATGGCTTGCATTTATAATCCCACCTACTCAGGAGACTGAGGAGGGGAGATTTATTTAGGCCAGGAATTCAAGATCAGGCTGAGCAACCTAGTGAGACCCTGCCTTTAAAAAAGTTGGAAACACAACTTGAGTCCCCTAGCAGGCTAGCCTTCTCTCTCATCTTTCAAATGTTGTTGTTATCCTCACGCACATTAAAATGTTGCTAGGGCAAGGCATGGTGACCTATAATCCCAGCACTTTGGGAGGCTGAGGTGAGAGGATTGCCTGAGTCCACAGGTTTGAGACCAGCCTGGGCAACTTGGCAAGACCTCATCTCTACAATAAATTTTTTAAAAATTAGTCAGGCATTGTGGCGCGCACCTGTAGTTCCAGCTACTTGGAAGTCTGAGACAGACGGATCGCCTGAGCCCGGCAGATCCAGGTTGCAGTGACTGTGAGTGTGCCACTGCACTCCAGCCTGGGCGACAGAATGAGACTCCAACTCAAAAAAAAAAAGTTGCTAGAGAAAAATTGATGCACATGGGTATTTAAGTCTTCTTAGAAGAGAGGAAGGGAACCAAAAATTATGAGATACTTGCACATAGCAGTTTATATGTTACTTTCTGACTTATTCTTGTTAAAAAAAAAAGTGAAAGTATTAGCCACATTTTACAAAGGAAATGGGGACTTTGAGCAATTAAGTAACTTCCAAAAGACAAAGAGCTAGTGAGTTGTAGAGCAAAAATTTAACTTTGGGCTCTCTACAAATTTTGTTCTTCCAAAATACAGTAATTGCCTGTTATTAAAGGAGATTACTTTTCTAAACATAGGCACATGAGTAGTTATTGAACATGTTCTCTGACATGGCATTTTATAAAGATGAATTGGACATTGGTCCTGTATTGGACACATTATTGGAATAATTAAGTCATATATGTAAATAACTACAATGAAATATATACTATGTTAATCACCACAAGTAGTATTCAAATAAAGTACTTTTTATTTCAAAGGAGGACAAGGACACTTCTGGTTGTGGCAGTCAATGAAGTCTTTTTTGTTGAGGTGACATTTGGGTTAAGTTTTAAATAATGGGTAAAATTTGAGTATGTAGACTCGAAATTTGTGAAGGGTAGAATGAGGGAAGCATATGAACAAAGGCATATGGTTAAGGGAGTAACTTACAGATGTTTCATAAGATGGTGAGCAGTTCAGTGTTTCTGGCACATGGAGGGCAAATAATGGAATAATCAAGAAAGGAGTTTGAAATTTTCAGTGTCTTGTAAAGGATTTGGGAATTAGTTTAGTAGACACTTGGGTGACACTGATGGGTTTTGATTGCAGGACTGGCATAGTATGATTTAGTAATAATATTAATGATAATAAATAAATAGTAATAATGTGGGCTATGATGCTAAGTGTTTGTCTTGTGATTGTAATCCAGCAGGCCATTTAGGTGATGGGGGCGGTAGTTTCGGAAAGAAGTAAATAATTTTGGTAGGGACTATAGGAGCAGGGAGAAAGGAAAAAATGAGAGCAACATTAGAATAGATAAATGCTTACAGCTATTCAGATGCCTGAGGCAGGGAAGATAAAGAAATATGAGGTGACACCCATGTGTCTGTTTGTATCATTAACAGAAACATGGAGGCCACTGAGGAGGAGCAGAGGCAGGATTAAAAGGAGGGATGATGAATTCATGTATAGACTTGTAGAGTTTGGAGAAAAGGGAGAAGCTCCAAAAGGAGGTAAATTTTGGATTGTCAGACATGTGGTATAGATTTGATGAGAAAGGTCATTGTTAGGAGTTTCGATTTATGAGTGATATGCATCCAGAAGATAAACTAAACTAAAAGAGAAAATGAAATGATGTAGGGACATTTTATATCAAAAGACAGAGAAAGCACAGTGAAACACCTATGTTTACAAGAAGAGACACTCCCCACAAAAAGTGAATTTTTTAAAAAAATTGTCTATTTATTCTTACATGTTTAAACTTCAGTCACCTTCAAAGTACCCTCAGTTTGTTACCGTACACCTATCAAGACACTTTTTCCACTGCTCAAAATAGTTTTTGAACTCATCCATTCTGATGCCTTTTAGTGCTTCTGCCGTTTTTTGGTTTACCTCTTCCACATCAGCAAAACATTTCCCTTTGAGGACTTTTTTCATTAGGAGAAACAAAAAGAAAAAGTCACTCAGGGAGAGATCTGGTGAATAGGAAGGGGGAGTCATGCCACTTTTGGTCAAAAACTGTTGAATGCTCAGCACAGTATGGGCAGGGACACTCGTAAATCACCCATTATGAAATGGGCAAATAATTGAAAGAATCTAAAAAAAAAAAGTATTCACCGAAGTTGAATGCAGCTTCTGACAACAATGCTAGCAGTTACACTGATGCTGATGGGTTCCTAGAACACTTAGCTAGTGCGGAAAGCCAGTACTATAAGGGGCCCACACTCCAAAAACTAATTTCATTTTTTGGGGGAAGTCCCCCCTCATATGTATCAAGGTAAAGAAAAGAGATGGCAAAAAGACAAAACAGAAGCTACTAGAAAGATAAAGTAGAGGGCTATTCAATGGAGCTAAAGCAAAGGAAAGTAGTGGTCCGCAATGTCAAATATTGCAGAGAAACTCAGGGTAATGGATAACATGAAAGGTCTCTCCAAAAATTCTTATTTTTGTACTTGGGGAATGAATCTACTTTCATGTTTGTGACATCATCTCAGTGTGCTTTGCGTAAGTCTTTTTTTTTTTTAATTTGATACGTTTTCTGTTGGGGCAGTTTCACTTGGCTTTACTTGCAGAGTCAAACTGTCACTTGATTTCATTCACTTTGCAAAACATCCTATGTATCAGTGTCTACTGACTGAGTTCACAGAGCAGAGATCTTAAAAGTTAATATTTAAATAACACAAAACTTTGAATATTTTACATACATTACATCTTTCTCCTGCCATCTTATTTGGTATTCTATGAGTATTTTTGTTTTTGTTGTTGTTGTTGAAGCTACTTTTTAGCAGGGCACTCTTTATGGACTCAAAACTGGTGTCAGAAACCTGTGGGAGTTGCTGCCTTCTGCTACTGTCTCAGCTCTGTTAACTGGTGTCTTGCTTCCCCAAAATCAAGGCTGGAGAGGCAAAATAAAGACTTTTTAAAAAACTCACCATTCTTTTAGATATATGGAAATTTCTAGCTTTTTCTAACTCTTTTCAAAGCTTTTCTGAACTTGAGTTGACACAGATTCTGTTAAAAATACCATTGTTAGCTGGATGTGGTGGCTCACGTCTATAATCACAGCACTTTGGGAGGTGGAAGCAAGAGGACAACTCTACAATGAATCACAAACATTAGCTAGTCATGGTGGTGCGTGTCTGTGGTTCCAGCTACTTGGAAGGCTAAGGAGGAAGGATCATCTGAGCCCAGCAGGTAGAGGCTGCATTAGCCCAGACTGGGTGACAGAGTGAGACTTGGAGTCAAAAAAAAAAAAGTACCATTCTTATGAAACCAATTCTGCGACAAGTAATAATAAACTCTACTCAGACATGCCACAAGCATCTCAGATTTAGTAGTATGTCTGAAAGACAACATATCCTTTTCCTCCAACCTGATCTTGATATTGCTTCTCCCATCTCTACTTATGGCAGCATCTGCATTCACCCACCCAAGTTAGAAACTATAGTCAATCAATGAGTCAAGAAGTTCTATCAAATATTATGTCCTGATTAATTCTTCAAGTTGTTGGTTACTTCTACTCTCTTGCCTGCCAATAGTTGTACCTCACTAAGATTCTTTCTAAACATATTTATTGAGTATATTGCTATGTATTAGGCATTACGTAAGTACTGGAGATAAAATAATGAACAGTAATGAAAATAATGATAAAATAAGTCCATGTCCTCATGAAGCTTCCAGTCTAATGGACAGCACAGACATCTGTCAATTATGCTAATATTTACATTTTGAGAGGAAAAACATTCCAAATGAAACATATTAAGTACAGTGGGAAGGAAATAGGACAGATTTCTGAAGAAATAGAAAAGATTCTTGAGCAGAAAAGCTTTAATTTAGAAGATAAGTAGGAGTAAGACAGGCAAAGGGGGAAAGGAAAACATTGAAGGCTGAGGAAATTCTGGAAGCTTTACGCTTGGAATGAACCTTGCATTTGGAAGATCTAAAATCAGGACAGTTGGAGTAAAGAGAGCAAGAGAGGAAGATGAAAGAAGTAAAGCTAGAGTTGGGCTGAGGCTATCATCATTCAGGGCCCATAGGTATGAGGACTCCATTCTTAATCTTAAAACAGAAGTATTTTGAAAGTGAAGGGACAGGCAATGGGTGTTTAACTAGGAATGTTCTGGGAAAGCCTGACCATATGATCACTTTATTTAAAATCACCGTAAGGATTTTAGGTTTTATCGTAAGAGAAAAGGAAGGCTGATGATGAATATTAACTAGGGGTATGGCTTTATTGGGTTAGCATATTCAAATAGCGGCTTCCTCCACCACATCTGCCCTCCCTGTCTACTTTCTCCTGCTTTATTTTCCTTCACAGCCCTTATCACTACCTGGAATTATATATTTATTTGTTTGAGCATCATATTTCTTCCTGCTTTCATAAATTTAGGCTCTGGGGGTTGGGCACAGGGGCTTTGTTTTACTTACTGATGCAATTCTAGCACCTGGGATTGGTACAAAACACCCAGCAGATACTCTATGAATTGTTAAATCAATGAATCAGGTTGCTTCTCAAGACACTGTGGTTATTGCCCAAATTAATTAGAAGGAATGAGAGTTGATGGCAAGAGATGGTGGGAAAATGTAGAGAAGTTGATAGATTGGGAAATAGTAGACTTATTTAGGACTGAGTGATGATTTAGATGTAGTTGGTAAGGAAGAGGAAAGACCAAAGATAACTTCCAGATTTCTGGAATGAACCACTGGGCAAATTTGAGGTGCCGCTAACTGAAAGGTTTGAGGAAGGAATATAGTGTAATGGTTAAGAGTACAAATGTTCAGCCTGGCTTCATCTCTCACTAGCATTGTGACCTTGGGCAAGCTACTTAATTTCTGCATATCTCGTTTCCCTTATTTCTAAAATGGGGGGTGGAGTAAGATTAGTATCTGCTTTATAGGCCATATTGTGCATCTTTAATAGAAGAATGCACGTAAGACATTTAGAACAGTGCTTAGAACATAACAAAGTACTCAGCAGAAGTTAGTTACTGTGGGAAAGAGTGGAGGTCAAGTAAGAAGGAAGGGGAATCAGTTCTGCATTTTAATTGTTGACTGGGTTACTGTGAAGTATCTGAGTGAATATGTTAAGATGACATTTGTAGTAAATGGATTCAGATCTCAGAAGGGAAAGTTGAGATATAGAGAGATATTTGGAGTCATATGTTTACAAATAATTGAATTCATTAAGTGTATTTAGTACTAAACTCTAATGGATAAAAACAATGAATAGTGGGTGAGGGAGACTGAGAAGAAGGGTCAAGAAGATTATAGCAAAACCCAGGGACCAAGAGAAGGAACAGTGGTGAGCTGTATCAGTGCTTCTCTTTTGACTTCAAGGAAGGTAAGGATCATACTGCCAGACCACTCTGATTCAGCATGTTGTGGCCACAGTGGTCTTTCTGAAACATGAAAGCTATTCTCATTTCATTCCCACTTATCTTTCAGTGACTTCCCGAGTCATTCAATCCCAAGTTCGATCTTAGTCTGTTATTCAAGGTACTTCACATTTTCATCCATTCCAGCCTCTTCCTTTGGTGCATCAAATGTGCCATGCTTGTTTTTGCCTGCAGATGATATGTATGCTGTTCCATTGGGTTTGACTGTACTTCCAGCTGCCATCCACAGTCTAATCCTGGAACGACCTGCCGGACCAAAATATAGTATTACTTCTTTGGGAAAGTGGCACCCAGAGATGCCTTTCCTCAACCCCCATGAAATCTCATATTTCTCTTCAGGAAAAGCCTCATCATAAGAGGTTTGATTGTTCATTTTGTTTCCTGACTTATTTCCTTAGACCATGAGCACCCCAAGGGAATGCTGTGCCTTGTTTGGATTTTTAGCACCTTGTCCAATGCTTGCTGTAGTGTGCACACTGAATGTTTGTGAAATTGAGGAATAATACTTTTTTAAAAGTCTCACAAACTTCTTAAACTCCATATAGCAATTTCACCTTCCTTCACTCATATAATCCAGAAAAAGTTTAATATAGGGAGATACAGATTCAGAGCATACTATATTTAGACTATAATCAGATATAGTCATAACAAATGCAGATAAATGAGGATGGGCAGAACTGGTCCATAGTGTTATTGGAGGATTTAAAATGTTTCAGATGGCCAGGTATAGTGGCTCACACCTGTAATCTCAGCAAGTAATCTTGCAAGGCCGAGGTAGGAAAAATCACTAGAGGCCAGGAGTTCAAGACCAGTCTGGGCAACATAGCAAGACCCAGTCTCTATCAAAAATAAAAAAAAAATTAGCCAGTGTGGTGGCACGTGGCTGTAATCCTAGCTACTCAGGGGCCTGAGAGAGGAGAATCACTTGAGTCTGAGAGGTAAAGGCTGCAGTGAGCCACAGTCAGGCCACTGCACTCCACCCTGGGAAACAGAGTAAGACCTCGTCTCAATACACACATAAATAAAATGTTACAGAATCATTGTATAAATTTTTAAATAATATTTTTTGTATAACCTTAATTATCAAATTGATTCAGTTCTGAGTTTAAGAGTCACATGTCATCTAGATCTTATTTAAGTTGATTTAATTTAAGTGCTTACTATCTTCCAGCACTTTGACAGGTGGTTTGGAGGGGAAACATATAGTCCTCATACTCCTGGCATCTTTTGGGATGATACGAAAGATGCATAAACAAGATAAACCATAATAGCAAAATGGACCTCTTCAAATTCTCTAAATGCTAAATCCTAGAAGATGGATTTCACTTTAATACTTGGCTTTGAAGTGATCTGTGGAAAGATATTACTTCCCTACTCTTTAGAGATCTTGAACTTTCTTTCTTCTTTTTTTTTTTTTGAGTGGTAGTCTCACTCTGTCGCCCAGGCTGCAGTGCAGTGACATGCTCATGGCCACCCCAGTGTCGACCTTCTGGGCTCCAGCAATCCTTACACCTCAGCCTTCCAAGTAGCCGGAACTACAGGCGAGCGCTACCACACCCGGTTAATTTTTGATTTATTGTAAAGATGAGGTCTCGCCAAGTTTCCCGGGCTGGTCCCAAACTCTGGGCTCAGGCAGTCCACTCCTCTGGGCCTCCCAAAGTGCTGGGATTACAGGCTGAGCCACCGAGCCCGGCCAACTTGAACTTTCTTAAATGAACTAAGTAGTTACATTTGATTACCTAATTTGTTTCACCTATACTTTTAAACTTATATAGTTTATTGTGATTAGAAATGGCATTTAGAATTTTTATGGAAAATCAGAGAGATATTATACCATCTTTCTCGGGTGCATATCATTTTAACTTTAATAAGCAAAGTAGTATAATGGCAAAAATTATGTCTTTATTTGTGAGAAGACAAGATAGAATTAGCTATTCAGTGAAATGAAGAATTTTCTCCTCCTTTCTAAAGTGGCCCAGACTGAATGAAAACACTGGCTGTTTTGACTATCTTTAGACCAGAGTCTTGTCCAAATTCTGGTGTCCAAATTCTGGAAGTTACTCATCTGAGAGTCATCAGATAATGATGAAGCATTATCATTAAAATGATGAGTACTCATTTTGGTATTTAGGGCCCTTTTCTGAAATGGCACTTATTTGGTGGTAATATGTTTGTGATTGTTACTCATGTCAGGTGACTATGGGGAAAAAAAAATTTCTGAAGTGATATCATATGCTCATCAGGAAGAAATGAGTGATTCTGGTAATTGGATTTACCCAGTTTTGTCAGTCTTTTTCCATTCATTTCATTCACACACAAGAATAGATACTATTAAGTTTAAAGTCTAATTCTAGTCATACTGGTGAACAGAAATACATCTGTCTTAATTCAAGTTTACTCTATTTTAGATGTTTCCTGATTTTTGAGAGAATTATTAAACTTCACTCTTGCTTCTGAATCTTAACTAAATTGTTTTGCTTTTGCTATTTTTCTGTAAAATGGAAGAATGAGAAATGATGTAAAAACTCAAGGGAGATAAATAAAATATATAATGTATGGAAGATACTTCAAATCAAATTATCACAACATAGTATTTTTTTTTTCATAAAAATCAGAAATTACATTCATGACTTTTTTTTAAGAATATGATTTTCCTGACTTTACATACGTAATTAAATATTTACAACCCATATTCAAGTCTGTGCAGTACTGTGACTTTTTTTTTACAGGATAATCAATTTTAAAAGATTTTTAGTGCTTCATATACTTTGTTCAGATAACAATGGGTTTATTTTAGAGGTAGGTGAAGCCTAGTAACAAATTACCTAAAACTTTTGCTTTTTTACATGTTTCATTTTTACTTCTACAAAATATCAGTGATAGTGGCAGCCCATTTTATCTGGAAACAATAAGAATATTTGCCTGACTTAAGAGAGTTCTGGCATAAGTTGGATGTTTCCAGCTAACATTATGTGACATTGGGTAAAGCAAGTAATTTTAAAATTGATTAGCATTTCATAAAAGGCAAGGTTATAGGCTTTGGGAATATGAATAGGTGTGTTGAATAGATAATGATGTGAAAAATGTGAGGATAGTTACATTTAAATGCAAAAATCCATGCAAGAATTCAGCCACTTCATAACTTACTAGAAGAATTTATTATTACCACTGTACCCCAAACCACTAATGGGAAACATTTTCTTTTAAGACTTAAGAATGTGTAAATCCTTTGTACCTAGAACTGATAGAAGTAATTGGTAAACTGCTTAATCAGGTTCCACTTGGAAGTGAATGGAAACGGG
>JAPVLO010000045.1:18690000-18707500 GCA_027257055.1 Cephalopachus bancanus | reverse complement strand
GGGCAAATTGGCGAAACTGTGTCTCTGCAATAAATAAAAAAATTAGTCAGGCGTGATGCTCCCTGCCTGAATTCCAGCTACTTGGAAGGCTGAGACAGAAGGATCACCTGAGCCCAGCAGATGGAGGCTGTGGTGACTGTGAGCATGGCACTGCACTCCAGCCTGGGTGACAGAGTGAGACTCCAACTAAAAAAATAAGATCATCTCTATCAAAGTGTGAAGCATCTGCATAACCTGTCCAATTAACTTTCTCAGTAAGCTTGTACTCAAGTCATGAGTCAGCTTCTGGTTACTACCCGGTGGTTGTAGAAAAGCAACGAAGGAATGGCAGAAAGAGGATAACTCATTTGATAAACCAAATGATATCAGTGAAAAAAATTATTGTAATTAGGATGATGTTTTAATAACCTATGCATATCTCTTATAAGTCCCTTGCTAATGCTCCTTGGTTTAGCAGTTTTTATTCATTAGAATGAAAATTTGTTTTTTCTAATTTCTTTTTAACAGTTGGCTCTTATCTAGCCTTCTCAGGCTGTTTTGGCTAAATGCCAAGCAATTCTAAAGGCATGTAGTCCTAAACATTATAAAAGCACTGTAGTGATTTTCAGAGATAAGGATAGATATTATGGTAGACAGTACTTTTTGGAGGTAATAGCAAAACTCGAGAGGCAGTTTACTGCCAAAAATCTGCTGTGGCATTCTGGGGAAAGCATTGGAAATCCTATTGTCTTTTTTTCCAATTTGAAGTGAGGCACATGCATAATAGGCTTCCTAAGTACCAGATTTGGTTTTACAATAATGAAATGTATTTCCTAAATCAGATTGACTTTGTGTAGGACCTTGGTTTACCAGCTTCTGGGTGATTTTAACAGCTAGGGAATTGTGTAGGAGGAGATAAATGGCTAGTTCATCAGATATGTGCATGGGACAATGATAAAAACGTGAGCATTTGTTGATTTGGTAAGTTGTGTAGTTGAGGTTATTTGATTACTTCTTGACTTTTATTTTTGCTGAGATGTGTTGAATTGTGATTTTAAAAGTAGAGTTGTAAACTCCTGATATTCATCCAGTGTTTGTTTGTATGTTCCTTAGGAGTAGCTTTTACCTCCAACTTTATTTCAAAGTGATTCCTTTTGAATAGGCCCACACATTATTAGTTATTCATTTGTGTCTTTGCAATGAATAAGTAATAGCAAATAGCAATTATCTGCTTAACAAATTTTAAGAATATAAAGTCCCCTTTCAATACAAGGGTAAGGATAATTATGTTTTTTAAGACCATTTTTATGTGTATTATAAGACTGTCTCTTCAAAATGATAAAATAACCAATCAACTTGGTGGAAAAAATTGATATTTAAAAATCAGTCAAGCAAAAAAAAAAAAAAATACAAGCCTGATAGTTAAGCTGTTTTTTTACTTTTCATTTTATTGTGTTGGCATTGTGCATACATAATTTGGGTGAAAGATTTTTTGACCTATTAATTTTTTATCACTATGCAGGATATGCCTTAAGCATAAGCATTTCCCTTGGCATCAACTATAAGCAAATTTCCAGTGATAGTTAAATGTGTGACTATAAAATATTTCTACTGGTATTTCCTTACTAGTTAGCAGCTGTTACAACAGCCTCCAAGCATCTATTAAGTAAAGAGAGATTTGTTTGGTAATACAGATTAATAGGAAAGTGATCACAAGGCTGGAAGCAAAAGTTTCAGGTGGCTACAAGTACCTTGGTTCCTAGTTGGAAAATTATATAAACAGACCAATTTTCAATAAGATTAGCCTACACCTGAATTCCATGAAGTATGTTAAGTGTAACTTAACATGTTTAATTTCAGACATCACCAGCAGTAATCAGATAGGGATTTCAGAAAACATTTTATTCCATTTCAATGGAATTTCCATTTTACTAGCTGTAATCTCAAATATGTAAATGGTAGCCAAAGCTGGATATGATGCTTCAGTTAAGAATTTTTTTTTTTTTTTTTTGCCCATTGTTTCTTCTAGCATCTTCTTGCCAAATCTTCTGGAGCGCTTGTAATTTCCTCTGTATAGAGCCCAACAGGCTCATCAGCAGCAGAAGGTAAACATAATAGATGTGAGGAATTTCTGGAGATTTATGAGGTTTAGTTTTTTTTTTTAAAATGTACACTCTGTCTGGCAATGCTAGTACACAGCCACATGTGGACTCTATGAATTGAAAATGTTATAAATGGGGCATCACTTACCCCTTGTTAAGGATAAGGTTTAGGAATAAAAGATGTTTTCTGTGAGAGTATTTAAGGATTACATAAAAGATAGTAATGCAGTGGAGATAAAAAGAAATCATGACTACTTTAAGCCTTAAATTTTAATCTTGGAATTTGATGTGGGCTCTTTTTTTTCTTGATTTTGTATATTAAATTTTTATCTTTCTTTACCTTCTTAAACTTCTTTTCTTTCCATTTATAATATTGGGAAACAACTGAATATCTGCACAAAACATCCCAATAATATCAGGCGAGTTCTAATGAAGATTATTGACATTGCTGACACTTGGCATGATGTATTGCCAAAAAGGAAATTAAAAAGTACAAGCCATTATCCTAAAGACCATCTGTTTATGAAAATAGTTAATTTCACATCACTTTGTTGAGCATAGAAATGACCCCTGGTGAAGCTGGTGAAGGAAAGAATATGCCTCTCTCAAAATCATGACAGTTTCATTGCTTGTTAAAATGATCCTTTAACTTTTTCAGGGCCTCTATTGATATTAATTAATCAGCTTGAACACTATGAACATCTCAAACATTAGAATGCAAGCTACTCTTCTCTGTCAGGCATTTCTCTCCATCTTTTCTTTTACATATATCTTGCTAGAAGAGGTTAGCACAGCATTAGTAGAAGAGCACAGAAAGGCCTCTTATTACTGCCATTGTCTACCAGTAGGGTTGCCTGATGGAAAGGCTTATAATCATGGATGCAATTTTGTCATGGCCTCGCGAAATGGCATCATTTTCAAGGACTTACATAAATGATAGTATGGATCTTATAGAGATAATTATTACTAAGAACATCACTTTAACCTGAATCATCTTCCACAGAGTGCTGGAAACGAGAGAAAGGTAGTCTTTTATCAAAAGCATGTTTTAATGAAAGCTCGTCTGACGTTGGAGATGAACAGCACTTGAAGTGTTGTTGCATGATGCATTTAAAATAAAAAGAACTTTGCTTGATTGTTTTGTGATTTTGTTTTTCCTGAACATAGGTGCTCCAGGATGCTTCCAACCATAGCTTAATTACTGAAATTGAAATGCTAACTATTTGAACATAAGCTTTAAAGAATAACAGATTCCAGTGTTGTTGTTTTAAAGTATATATTGATTTGTTTATACCTCTCCCTATTCAGTGATACTGTGAGCTAGAAAAAGTGAATGTTTCATTTTGAAGAATTCTTATATAATGCATATAAAATATGTGTGCACCTTAAAAGCATTATAGTATCTTTGAGAATAATGGGAAAGCTAGCATATTTCAAAGCAAAGTGTAAGATAGCCATCACTGAGAAACAACACTTAATTATTAATGAAACCAAGATATTACCTTGAAATAAAGATGGACTTTTGTTTAGTTTTGTGATATTTTAAAATAAAGTAAATAATGACTTTTCTTCTTTAACCCAGTTCACATGGGGCTTCCAATTCTCAACATGGTAAATGTAAACAAATATATTTTAAAATCTCAAATTAAGCAACTGAGTTTTTTCCCATTTTTGTAAGATTTATGTATGTTTCTCATCAGTGGTTATTTTGAGGCAGAATTACTACCTAGCAATTTCCTCTTGTCTGTGAAAATGTATGGAGGATGAAGTAATACAATGGTGGTAATCCAGCTTTTAAAAATAATCAGTCTCCTATGCATATAATATTTATGTTATTGTCTGTGCAGTAGTTTCTTTTTCTAGAATGGTTCTTTATCTACCAAATTTCTTGTTTGACAAATGAGATTAGATTACCAAGTCACAGCTGTGTATGCCAGTTGATATATTGTTGTAGGATGGATAATTCATAAATGCCCAGTGCTATTTGGGGGTTAATTTTTTTTAGTTATGAGAAAATAAGTGTGCCTGCTAAATATTTTTTTCATTTCTGTTATCTAAGTTTTACCAGGTTTAGATACATTATTGACTCAGTAAATGTAAAAAAAAATGTTGATATGCTGTCAATATTAATGTAGATGTCAGAACAACACTGGTCCCTAATGTATGTGAGAGCAAGTATTTTTTTTTTTTACCTTGATACAGAAAGGCAGTCATGTGTGAGATTTAATATACATCCTAATCTGTCTTGTCATTGCTGTAGCCATGGGTGATGTGCTAATGTGTAGGCCGCCATTTTCTTTTTCTCCTCACACAATGGAATAGATACCCATGAATGACAGACAAGCTCCACTCTGTAATTATTTTGAGGACAGTTAGAATATATAGTAGGAACACTACAGGGTTACCTTTAGACTTAAAGTCTATGACTTATTTAAATATTCAAGCAGCCTGTGATTAACAAAAACAAGCATCCGTCAAAGGTCCATCCTTGGGCATGCTGAGGATTATATTTCCAAAGCATTTAAATGTAATAAAATACTGGATCAGCTTTAGTTTCCACTTTTTTCCCTAGACTATCAGCATCTTGACAGAATGTGCCTTTACTTACTCTAATTAGGTTACCCTTATTCTTTTTTATCAGAGTTGTTATCACTAAAATGATAAAGTTCAACAAAATAAAAATATGAAATACACAGCCCACCATTAATGTTTATTAGGTCTCTTCATTTCTAACCAATACAAATATTTAAAGTTAGGTCTACCTTTTAATCTAGTAAATAGCTGATAAATTTCTAATACCTCATGTTAATACAAGCTAAAAGAGTTTTTAATAATCAGGGCAAAAAATATAATTGTATTTACATAAATTTATAATGAAAAGCTGTATCCCTCTAGAGTCATTTTTCATAATGAAAAAAATTATGTTTATGAGACAATACCACACTCAATCAAATGAATTTTATTCATATGAAACAGAAACATAGTTGAAAATCTGTATGTTGGCGAAAATGGTTGTATGGCATTCTAGATATTATGAACATATTATTTAAATGTTGTCTACAGAAGCTAGTGGTGGCATTGTGTATCTTCACCCTCTAATGCAAATTGAAATCAATACTAAAATTTTGGCTGCAGGTTTTTGCTAGCAAGAATTACCTTAGAAATAATCCCATTGGGAGAAGGAGGAGAAAACCCTATTTTTAGAATAAATGTTATAAATTTGCCTTCCTACTTAAGTTTCCTACAAGTGGCTCTTCTTTTCTGAGAATAGTCATACAAAGGCTAAATTGTTACCTTATGTTTTCATTGGGTAGGTTTGTGACCACTGACAGTTATAATTTACAAAAATTACAATGATTATAGACATTAACATACTTGACGGCAGCTATTATTTTTATTTGAAATACAAAGACTTTCAGTGGATACTGGACATTAAAACCTTGTCTATCGATGCCAAGTGAGGTGGAGAATTGAGGCAATTATTTGAAGAATTTAAACTAAGGTGGCATGTTTTTCTCAATTATGTAGATAGTTCAGATGCAAATGGTTGTTCGGCTTGAATGTTCTCTAGGTTTTTTTGTATATGTTCTTTGGTACTAAACTGATTGTCTATTACCAGTAAGTCAGTTCAGACTTTGACTCTGAATCTGAACTGGCTCACCGAGAATAATAACAAAAGCAAATATTTAGTTGCCCTTGATTTTTCTCAACTCATGTAATTCTCTAAACAACCCTATTATGAAGGTACTGTTATTACTATTTTGCAGATGAGGAAACTAAGGTTTAGAGAGGTCAAGTGTATTTACAAATTTATTTGTCAGTGGTCACAAACCTACCCAATAAAAACATTATCCCAATAATAGAGCTGACATTTGAAAAGCAGTGTGACTTCAGAACCCACGTTTTTAACTGTCTCTTAGAAACTAACACTCTTTAGGGAATGAGCAGACATTTTGAAACAGACCCTAAAAAAAAAAAAAGAGACTATTTCCATGATAAACCCCTACTATTTGAAATCAATGACAAAATTCCATTTGTCATTCTCTTCTTTCTTTTCCTCCACTAGCTATCATTCTCATCTGGATAAACTACTAACAACATGCAGGATAGTTTTATGTGAAGTACCTGATATGAAATTAGACATTGGTAATTACGGATTTTACTTTTTGAGCATTTTAGATAAAGAGTTGATGTGAACTTGTAACACATAATTCAGTGGAAATTAGCTTTGATAAGACACAAGGTAATATGTGTAGTAAAATAGTAGATATGTCAAATTAGTCAATTTTTAGATGTGTTGATATTTTAATAGTGATGTCTTTTAGTGTCCATGGTGTGTACCAAACTATGTTTTAATATCTCCTGATAACCAAGCTCTAAAAAATAAGAAATACTAGCCGGGCTGGGTGGCTCAGCCTGTAATCCCAGCACTTTGGGAGGCTGAGGTGAGTGGATTGCCTGAGCCCGCAGGTTCGAGACACGCCTGGGCAACTTGGCGAGACCTCATCTTTACAATAAATTAAAAAAATTAGCCGGGCGTGGTAGCGTGCGCCTGTAGTTCCAGCTACTTGGAAGGCTGAGGCGGAAGGATCACTGGAGCCCAGCGGGTCGAGTCTGCGGTGACCGGGAGCGGCCACTGCACTCCAGTTGGGTGACAGAGTGAGACTCCGATTCAAAAAAAAAAAAAAAGAAAAGAAATACTAAAAAACCCTTATGCTCTGTACCTAAGTTTTTATGTAACATATGATAATTAAGTCATTGTTATGAAAAGAAAAAAAAAATTGAGTTCCCATAGATAGAACTTCAGGCAAGGATCATTGATTGCAATTTGAAAATCCCTTGGCAAGAGTATGCCACTGTTCACAGCACTTTTGCGAGTGGGAGGTCCAGGACTGTTTGTTCACCATCATGAAGAAAAGCTCAAAGCATGAGATTTATTGGCAGTAAGCAATCATCGCATGATTGCTGTCATTTTCTGAGAAGATCAAATGACCAACATATTTACTTTGCCATAGGTGCATAGTCAAATTTGTTAACTCAGGGTTATACAATGTCTTTTCTTGTAAATATCATAATAGCTGTGTATAAATGCATATTATATATTCTATATTTTGACTGTTTTATATTGTCTTCAATTCACCAAATTTTTACTAACTTATTAGCATACTACTGTACAAGGTCCCAACAACAACAACAAAAAAATGTCTTTGCATTCCAGTTTATAGTTTAAGGGAAAAATGGGATGAATGTGATTGTGTTCTATAACAGGTAAAAACAGGGTTATGAGAACCCAGACAAAGTAGCTAATATATAAATCTGAAACAAAATGGATGACTACAGGATAAGAGAGTCTTGAAATATGGGCAGGTTTTCAACAGGAGGAGAAGGAAGTGGTTAGGTAATGATACTCCAGATGAAGTAAAACATGGGAAGCAAAGGTTCTGAGTTTGAAAACCACAGGGTGTGTTGGAGAGGTCAGTAGTGCAGTTTGGCTGAGGGAGACACATGGTACATGGTTAGAAAGCAAGATTTGAAAAATATGACTCAAAGAATAAGCCAGGCTAAGGAAAAGATAATTAGTGATTATTAATAGTGTTGATGATAGCAGACCTTTACTAATCAATCTCTATATGCCAGTCACCATTTTAAGTACTTTATACACATGAGCCCAAGTATTTCACATGTAATGGCAAGCAAATGGTATCATCATGTTATTTCTTTTTCAAAGAAGGAAATTGAGAATACATTCAGGCTGGATGTCTTGTCTAATAGTTACATAAGCAGTAACTATCAGAGATCAGGGAGGTCTAAGGAGTTTGAAATCTTATTATTAAGGGAAAATACTAGGTTGGACAGTAACAGAGTTGGTCTTTCCTTACTTCCATCCCAACATGAACCACAAGCTCATAATCTTCTCATATTCTTCACTTATGTTGTCTTTATTTTCAGAAACACCATGGCTTCTTTCCTCAACAATCCTCAGTATCTTTTTATAAGCTAGCAGTTATTCCCCCCTTTCCTCAGAATCACAGCCTGTATTGATATAAATTCCTCATCAGTGATCTTCTGTAGTACTTACTGTGTCATAAAGTTCAGCACTTAATTTCAATTACAAATTTACTTTTATTCTTGATTTCTAATTTATCTTCTAATATTGCCTCTTGGCTTTTAGTGTAGATTCTTTTTTTTTTTTTTTTTTTTTTTTTTTAGTATGTCTCCTACCTTTAATATATCTTCTATGTTTTTCAAGTTACAGTAAGGATTCTAGTAGGTTAACACTAATGGTTTCTGAGTTTGTTCTGGTCAAGTAGACCTTGGACATGAAATGCCATTTGGGCGTATTTGGAGACATATGAAAGCTGACTAGTTGAAAACTGAATTTCTCCCCAATTAATGCTGCACATAGTCACTTATTATGAGATCTATACAATATCAAATCAGTCCCATTTTCCCATAAAGAGCCAGGTTTTTGGTTTTTTTGTACACAAAGGAATATACAAAGTGAGGGTCTGAGGTTTGGATCATACTAAGTAAATTGCTTAACCTGATTATGATTACTGTGCTGAATTATTTTTTGAATTGAACTGATCAGATCATTTTAACATACTGTCAACACTACATTGGATACTCTAATAAAATAATTCATGAACACATTTATTTCACACCCATGTGTTATTTTGTTTTTCTGGAAAGTTCATAAGTAAACAGGTATTTATTTGTCATTATGTTAGACAAATACATCAGCTGGCTTGATATTAAGTGACTTCCTTTATTGCATAGCTGTTGGCTCATGTAAGACTAAACCAACACATGATTGTAAAAGTCCGCAAAAGAGCAATCAAGCGTTTTGGCCAAAATCCACTCCTGGATGAGAAGGAATTAATATCAAAGAGTGCACCAACAGACTGTTTTGACTGTCTACAAGATGGTAAACAAACATTTTGGCTAAATTCCGTCTTTTGATTATGACATAATAGAGCAATTTGAAAGAAACATTTGTATGAAGTGCTCTAATGGGGAATCATAGAGCAAAATTACCAAGGATAATGAGTGAGCCTTAGAGTATATCTGTGTTGTACAAAAACAATATTTTGTCAGGAAATAAATATGTACATATCATGGTACGCAATTGTTTTAGCTTTCTGCATTAATAAAGATAACTAAATGTCTGCAGAATCTCATTTTCACTTTATGCTGTGAAGACAGTACATTTAGCATTTAACCAGTTTAAATTGATTTATACAGTCAAAGTAAGCATTTCAGGATCAACATAGATCCACGGGTCAGAGTTATCTAGTTTGTTCATCTCCATTAATCAAATTAGTTGGATAATTACCAAATCTACATTTCAATTTGTGGATTTGAGATCTAAATTATCTTGATTTGTTTGTGGAGCGTTTTAAAAGTTTAATTTCTTTGCTATTAATGGAACTGAAAATAGTGCTAAATTATTTTAGAAATAATAGCCTGTTCCATTAGTGTCTTTGTATTCCATCATATAAATATGTAAATATATGTACATATGCATTTAGAAAAATAATTTTTCAAATTTTAATGCACAACAGTATCTTCTGAGACTTTACAGTTTGCTATGTAAATAAGTATTTGAATTTCACTTAAAATGTGCAAAATTTTCTTTACTTTGTTTCAGATTTGATTTCATGTGACATATCTACAACTTCTAAAAGACTCTCTCATGACTTTATTATTTATGTTAAAATATATGAGTTGTTTTATTGATGGTTATCTATATTTGCATATTAAAAAGCCTAGAAAAGTTATTCTATATATCTGAATGTATTTTTATAAATTGCTTATATATAAGTAGTTGAGAATGTATACTCAACAATAAAAGTGGTTCAGGACTTTCTCTAACAATAATAATAATATGTATTGATCGCTTACTCTGTGTCAGGCCCTTTAAATTTATTAATTCATTTAACTTCAACACAGTCAAATTGAGGGGGAAATAATTACTAGCTCTGATTTTCATCCTAGAAAACTAAGGTACAGATGTTAAACATAACAAAGTCACATGGTTGAGAAATAATAGAGCTAGGATTTTTATCCCACATGAGTCCTGTATGCCTAGTTGTTATAAAGCATCACAATAATGAATTAGTATTAAAAATGATGTTATTGAAAGATAAGAAGACCAAAATACTCAAATATAAAAAATAAACACAAATTTAAATTCTTCGTTGGAAACACTTTTTTTACAAAATTCTCCATGGAAGTAAGTATTAACTTGAGATAAAAATGTGATAGTGATGTTTAAAACTAAAGCACTGACAATATTTAATTATTTACTAGTGAATCAGATTTTGTCTTCCATGAAAGGAATAAATTCCCTGGCTCCACGTTTTGGAGACTTGTCAAACCAGTGTTGTTAGTTATCTTTCTCAAGGATATTTGTGTGTGTGTGTGTGTGTGTGTGTGTGTGTGTGTGTGTGTGTGTTTAATGTAAAGGACAGCTCCATTTTTAATCCAGCACCATTATTCCCAAATTAGAATAATTTAGTTACAGAAGCTTGCTACCTTTTAGGCTCCCAGGGGCAAAGTTTGAGTTTCCATGTAGCTTGCAATGAGCACAGGAGGATGGATTACTGAGGTCTTCCTTGGTTGAGTAGCAGCCACTCAACCAGAGAAAAATTTTTAAAGGGGCCAGGAGGCCTCCATCTTGCAGTTTTCTTTTTGGTAGATAGTTTCTTACTAGAATTAAAGCAAAAAAACTTTAGATGAGTTATTTTGCTTAATATTTTACTCTAATTTGCTTTAAAAGAGAGAGAGGTGAGAAACATTGAAAAGGTTAAAAGTAGCGTAAAAGATCCCACATTTTTTCTTTGAGCAAACATAAGTCTTTTTTTTTTTTTTTTTTTTTTTTTTTTTACTATTCATTGAGGTACTTTGCATTCAGGTATTTTTAAGAATTTCAAGGGCCTGGCTTGGTGGCTCAGCCTGTAATCCCAGTACTTTTGGAGGCCAGGCCAGTGGATTGCCTGAGCCTGCGGGTTCGAGACCAGCCAGAGCAACTTGGTGAGACCTCATCTCTACAATAAATAAAAAATTAGCCAGGCGTAGTAGCATACACCTGTAGTTCCAGCTACTTGGAAGGTTGAGGCGAAAGAATTGCCCGAGCCCAGAAGGTCAAGACTCAGGTGGCTGTGTGTGCCACTGCACTCCAGCCTGGGCAACAGAGTGAGACTCCAACTCAATTAAAAAAAAAAAAAAAAAGAATTTCACGAGTTGCGAGAATCTTACTTTGTAAATTCTCCCTTCACTTCTTATACAGATCACCCAGTGCTGCTGAATCTCCCATCTTGGGTGTCTATTGCACACACTCAATTAGGTGGTAGCTTAGAGCATTAGCTGTTTTCAAAATAACCTGTAGTCTGACATATTTAAGTACATTTTTGGGGAAAAAATACCCCTAGAATTCTTATGTTTTAAATAGAAAGTTTGGGTTTTTTTTTTCATTAATCAGTATTTTTTATTATGATTTTGTGGGGTACAGTTAAGGGTTAGGTGTACAATTACGTTTCATTCAGGCACCCTGTTGATAAGAGGTGTTTTCCCATCCCCCGACAGATATTTGCTACTGTTAATCTCATCCCCCTCCCCCCCATGGCTTCTCAGTACCATCAGTCATTTTCTTATAGTATTGCATTGGATGTTCAAGGTCCATTATATGAGTGAGAACATGTGATATTCGGATCTTTGTTTCTGTGAGAGGTCACTCAGTATTATAGACTCTAGTTCCATCCAGGTTGCAGCAAAATTCATGATTTTGTTCTTTTTTATGGCTGCGTAGTATTCCATCGTGTATATGTACCACATTTTTTTAATCCAGTCCTCTTTTGATGGGCAGCATGGTTGTTTCCAGGTTCTTGGAAAGTTTGGGTTTTAATATAGAATATTTTTTGGATAAATGGGAACATTTATATATAGTTTATTTTGTGTCTATAAATGATGTTAATACCACATCTGCATAACAAATTTGAAAACATATTTTATGTCTGCAGCTATTTTTACTATGTTTCGATGTTGGAAAATTTCATTCTTTAAGTACTAGACTTGTTTAAGGAAGACAAAGTGGCAGAGTAAGGATGAAAAAGTCACTTCACTATATGAGTACTAGAAAACAGAATTTTAATCTCAATCTTACTGTTAACTGGGTAAAATCACTGAACATCTCAGAGAATCTATTTTCTTGACTACAAAATGAAGGTTGTAGCATAAATCATCACTAACCCCTAAATTTCTGATATTAGTAATATTTTACATGGATATTGTAATGTATAAGTTTCAGTATGTGTTAAAGTTGCACATTGTTTTATGAAAAATTTATCTTTTACACAAAAAACCTTGCACCACTTAATATGTAAGATATTATGCAAGAATATGCATCATTATTTTAACATCTGCCTTTTAACTATATAATCATGAAACTTTTAAATCTTCAGATATAATTTTCAAACTTGAATTATATTTTTTTCAAGGTATTTTTGGTACTTGGTTACAGAGGTGGTGACCTTATTTGCTCTGGAAGAAATTTTTAGAATCGGTTGCAAACACTTCCAAAACCCAGCGCTAGGGGTTTTTTTGGCCAGAGCTCTGGTTTAACCTCAGTCATTCTTTAGTGAAAAAACTGATTCTGTAATGTAACAGCAACAAGGAATCCTGAGATAAATACAATGTCAATTCATGGTGTGCAGGTGTGTCACTGGTATGTAGTCGGGAGGGAGGATCAAAAAAAGCAAAGATGGATCCGAGCCAAGGGACTTTACAGTTTTGAAGTAATTAGTAAGCTATGCAGGTGTCTGTTAAAACTAACTGACAATAAATTTTGGTCTCTCTTTTGAATATTGTTTCAGTTTTGCAAGTTTTGTGCCTCAAGGGGCAAAATAAAATAAATCCAAGATTAATTACCACAATGGTTTATTCCCAATAAGAAATTTAACAACGTGTTCTCTTTTTGAATTTGTTATTTGTGTTATTTTTACAATCACTAATAAAAATATGGTTTGATCATTCTGAAGACCACTGGACAAGATAATATATTTCTTGGAGAAAGGAAGAGCCAATATTAGAGAGCTCCTTAAGCAAACAGTTTTTTGGTCTGTCAGAAGTTATTTATCTCAGGAAGTGCCTGATGCAGATTTCTTCTTCACATTTTAGGAAAACCAAAGTTGTAACAAGGTGCCCAGGGCTCTATTGTCTACTGGTTCTTAAGTAGAGAAACTAATTGCAGGTAAACATAGCCACAGAGTGACATTTTTTCTAGCTTCTCCATCTGCTCTTTTTTGACACCCCTGCCATTAACTGTCATTTTCCTTTAAATATACGGTGAATCTGAAAGGCCAGCTCTACATCACATCATTTCAGATTAGGGGCAGTTCCTTTGAGTTGAGCACTGTTTAGGTGTCAGAAAGAAGTCCCTGACCTCTCTGGAACCACATTGCCGCGGGGCCTTAATTAGCACTGACTCCAGCCATTACTGAAGAGAGCACAAAGGAGAACACATCATTTTTCTACTGAGGAAGTTAGTGTCTGACCTAATAACTTGTCCAGACTGGCAGGACACTGTAACCATACAATAACAATGGGCATTATTCTGCTGCTTCCACTTCATGTGAAGCATAGAGTGAGGCATAGAATAAGAAAGAATTATAGTTACCTTCCAAGAAACATTTTAAAGTTTTTGCTGCTTTTTATTGGAGGTAAAGTAGTGATTGCTTTTCAGGGAGAAAAAGAGCAATATTATAGGTGGCATATATACAGAGTTTCAAAATATATGTATGTAAAATTATTTTAACTCATTCCATGTGTGTCTTTGTATTTGTTGATGTGTCAAATAGTTTTTTCGTACTGTAAGAACAGTTTTAAAAAATGAAATAAACTATTTCGTCATTAAAAATCTCTACTTGATTTAAAATTGTAAACAGTGAAATATTCAATGCAAATTCGTATCTTTAAAAGTAGACTTGTTTTAAAAAACACATAGATTTGCTTTGGACCGTCTATAATTCCAACTGATGAATTTGGGGCAAGGGAATACTGACTACTATAAAAATGATTTCACTTTACCCACCTTTTCTGAGATCAGGAGATAACAAACAGTTTGTTTTAGTATTATTGCCAATTTTTGATGGACTCATTTAAAAGAGTAATTGTGTATAAGACTATTTTTAAAAAAGATTGACCTGTAATTTTATTGTTCCTTTTTCTTCTTTATTCCTTTTATTTTCTTTCCTTCTTCTTTCCCCTCCTTAAAACAATAATCTTGGTGGTAATATTAAGGTTATCATTATCAAAGAATCAACTGCACACCCAAATCAAAACAGCAAATAAGTAGAAAAATAGGTGTGATACTGATGAGTACATAAGGCTATTTGATTAGGAAAGCTCTTTAAAAGTCACTGTTCAAGTAATTAATGCACTCCACTTAAAATTGATCCTCTTGAATAGGAAAACTTGACCTTGTGCCCACTGGCCATTTCTTTTCTGAGTCATAAACCCAACCAGCATTTTAAGTATTTTATCTTAACACAACCTTTTCCCCCTCTATTGTAGTTATGTCTGTTATTCCTATTAAAAACATTTCAAAGGTTTATGGCTCAGCTATAAATATTTACATAGAACTGAAGTTTACATGGAAAGGCCCTAATTTTAGGCATCTTCTTTTATTAATTTTAATAATAATTTTGGGGGGCTGGAAGGTTAGAATTTTCTGCAGTAGTTAATACCACTTAATAGATTAATGCATATATTTTCAAAGTTTTAGCTCAAAATATATGAAGAGCATTTTGTGTCATTGCTATTCATTCAAGTTTTGTGTCAGCTTTTGTTCTCAGAAGACTTTCTCATACATTTCACATACGATAAGAAGTGCAAACATACAGAGTCCAGAAAAATACTTTGGAGATTTTTTGTATGACCGCAGATGTCTCCTGTTCTGTGGCAGTGTATACCCCTGTTAAGTTACATATTTTGGCCTTTAGAGTACATGAACAGCCATAGAATCAGAACAATTAACTGCAACTTGTCTATACACTCTAGATGGTAAAAAACAAACTGGAAAAGTATTCTATAGAAGAAATCATAATTATTCTCTTTCCTTAGCCTCAACATTTTCCATTCTTTTTTTAGAACCAAATTTCTAGTTTAACCCAAGTACAAAACCATCCACTCAAAAAAAAATTAAATGTAAAGTCATAGTTTTACTAAAAAATTGTCTTTTAGTATATTTTATATCACTACGCGACCAGCAAAAATATCCTATCAAACTCCTTTAAAACTAGTTAAAAGAGAAAGGAATGGAGAAGGCTGGCTGGCCTGTCATTCTTTTTTTTTTTTTTTTTTTTTTAGTGGACAAGTCAAGCCTCTTCCCAGTTGAAGCCCATCTCAGTAGACATTTTCACAATCAAGTTGTCTCTGGACCAGCTGTCAGCCTGCTAGGAGAGTCTTAAGTACAAAGTAGCAGCTTCCTCCAGAAGAAATCATATAAGCAGTCTCTTCAAGTCCCAGGGAAAATGGAAGACACGGTGCAACCCCAGCTGCTTTATTCCTTCTCCACTGTAATTACAGTTGATAATAGGAAGACAAATGATTAAATAAAAATCAGTGAAAGTCTGAGTTGGAAAAGTAAAGACTTCCTTTTATTTGACAGTGTAGGAAAAAAAGTAAAATAGTTACCAAAGAAAAGAACAGCTATACTGAGTTTAAGCCTTCGCCATCTTCATAACAAAAGCGATTCAGGCATTTAAATGAAGTACTAATCACTGCCTTCCAAGTTCCCCCAGATTTTTTAACCTTTGCTTGTTTTGTTAGTGAAATTTTTATTGTTCGATTTTCATAGAATATACACTATTCTACTAGGGCTATCCGAAGTACTATTGTGAAAACTGTTAAACTGAAAGTTTCATCACAAGTATTAAAATCTTCAGAAAAGGAGGGATTCAAAGGATTGGGTTGGGGAAGGTCAAAAGTCCTGGACTATTTTGCATGGGAGCTTGAAACAGGAGATAAAAATTAATTTATAGAAAGGATATTTGGGGGTGATTGTGAAATTGTCAAAGTGTGCCAACCTAAATTTAAAGTTAAGATGGGGTAGGCAAGCACATCAAATGACTTGAGTGGGCAGCTTATATTGAGAAATAATGAAAATGATTTTGAAAAATAGAAATTCCGTGGAAATTACATCATTTTACACAGCTTAGGTAAGACAGCTGACTGTTACATATATACCATACTTATAGAAATTGTATCATTTTAGAATAGAAAAGATATAGCTGATTATGATATCAATAGATAGGTATATAGTTATTTACTAACACAATGTGAACTGGGTATTTTTTAACTATAGTGTAATGTCAAGGAAGTGCATTTTTCTAGAAAACTCTAACATAACAATAAAATCTGTATTTTTGATCCTTGATTATAGATATACATTTTCTCTTCGAGTTCAAGACCTATCCTTGAGGTTTTTAAATGCGTGCCAGGATTTGTCTTGTATTCTTAATTCTCATGATCGCCACACTTTCAGCTGGGCTTTGGGGTGGTAGAGAGGAGCAACAGGATAGTTAAACAAATATACCATAATACTTCAGTGGTTGAGTGCTGCCTGGAAGAACTAGAACCAACTGTAATTGTCTAACCACACTACCCTGGAGAGTTTGAAAACCAGAACTTTGGGTAGGGCTGAAAACTCAGTGTCCAATTTCTTATTTGTAACTTAAAAATAAGAAAAAGAAAAGAGTTATTACCACTCCTTCTGATACTGTTTCTGTATCTGGGGAGAGAAAGGACAGACTGTTTTACCACACTGTGAAGCATTATAAATACAGAAGGTTGTTGTTTTTTTGTTTTTCATTATATGAATTTTCACCCATTTTTTCATACAACTCCCTACACTGGTTCTCTGAATAATTTCTAACAAAGGCTAATATTTTTCAGGTATAGGTAATTTGTGACTTATAACATTAGAAAAAAAAAAAGACTGAATCTCTTCTAATTTAAAGTGGCTATATCTAGGAATGTTTCATGAGGTGGCAACCAGAAACCACCATGACCATGACATCTCTACCATTTAGACAGGCACCATAAGATGAGCCAGGCCTGCTATGTTGTCATATATTCAATCATCTGTGTCTTGTGAATGTGCCTTGTCCAAGGAGCAGTATTGGTGATTTTTCAGTTTGTTCAGGTTTGGAAATTGAAAACTCATTCTGTTCATTCTAATACATGGATTTGAAAATGACTTTTTTCAGAGACAGTGTTATGATTTCTTTAGAATATTATTGATCTCTCTGATAAATAGGTATTCTGAGAAAACTGCTGATAAACTTAAAAAGAGATTTCATTTATATAACCATAAGATCATGTCATAAACAATGCAGAGTCTGGAAATGCAGAATGCA
>JAPVLO010000045.1:18627500-18685000 GCA_027257055.1 Cephalopachus bancanus | reverse complement strand
GCAAGCAAGTGGTTTTTAATTGCCATACAAACTCTGCCTTAGCTAATTACTTCTGAAAAGAAAGAGGGTTTTGTGAAACTCAAGATGACATTTGAAGTTCTGTCATTAAAGAAATATGGTTTTACTGGGGCATTCCCTATATGATATGGTACAAAATGTTCCTTTGAGTTAGAAAATAGGACTTTACAAACTTTGGAATTAAACCGAATGGTTACAGAGTGCATCACTGTGTATACATAGAGGGCTTTTGCAGTACCTTGAATTCAAGATTATCAGCTTTAGGCTTCAGAATTATTTTTATGCCATAGGGACATCCACTTTCAAACAGATATTTGTGTTTGTTTTTTTAAAGTCAATAATGTTTTTCAAAAGAAATATAAGAACAGGAAAACATTCCCTACAAATCTATTCCTACACTCACATTGGAATGTAAATACCCTTATTACATAAGAGAAAATAATAATCAGTTATTTATACTTAATGGTACTTGTTTAGATTTGAAGTTCTAGTCCACAGAGTAAGGCCAAAAAAGGCTTTTGTGACTCTGGGACTGAAAAGTGTGATTTTTCTGTGATAGCACATTTTGCACTAATTCCTGTCAGCATACTTGAGCTGTTGACCAACAGTAAGCAATATCCATTTAACAGGAAAGACACAAATTTACTTTAAGATATCTATGAACAAGGGAAATTCCTCTGGACTGAAGTAAAAATCTAGCCTTTTCTTTTGAAAGTGTGTGTGTGTGTGTGTGTGTGTGTGTGTGTGTGTGTGTGTATTTCTCTGTCTGTGTGGAAGGGCAGGATGGGGAGGGGAGAAGAGGTTGGTGCATGCAGCAGTTCTTTTCATGTTTGAAAATTAGTGTTAAGAAGTTTTAAAGGTAAAATAACCAAGACTTTAATATTTATCCTTGTAAAATGCATGTATGTCATTAAAATACTCACTTCTTTGGAAAATATGAATTTACACTAATTAGGTACCAAATAAGCTTTCTTTTTGGTAGAGCGAATCATGTATCAGAGGTAACTTCCTAGGAGTAGTGAAGAAAAACAGTATAGTTTATGTCAGCAAAATGTTCAGCATTTGTGTCTATCCTCAGCTTATTACTTCAAAAAAGTATAAAGTAGCCCATTGCATACTCATTTTTGTGCTTTTTAGTTTGGGAAATATTTAATTTAATATAAGCTACAAATTTCAGAACCTGAAATCAGTAACAACAGAGAAACTACACAAGAATCCTATAAATACACACTCAGCATCATTAGGAATACATTCATTCCTTTGCATTTCATTTAGTTTGAAATTGAAACCTATTTTGACAATATACCAATGAAAATATAGTATGTATATGTTATTTATATTAAGAAATAAATGATGATATATACTTTATATTCACATTATAATTGTACAAAATCGATTTGACCCAAATATTGAAATACTTCTGTGGTAACGTTTGATCATAATTCTGTGTTAAGTCCAGCAGTTTTTTAAATGTCTGAGAAAATACCTCAAAATGAAACAAGGAATCTGAGATGGTCTCCCTTTGATGTTTCCAAAACATTAGAAAATATTCAAATACCTTATACCTGCCATCATAAAATATTATTTTATGAAAGGAAGGCTGTAGCTGTATAAAGTCATGATTGATTTAACATCAGGTAATTTGTGAAGTTATGAAACTAATGGAAGCAATGTGAGCAAAGCAGTCTAGGCTCTTCCACTGTAGAGTTGAGTAAGGCACAATGTCCAAAATTTGGCTTTTAAAAATCAATCATACTTTTAAGTTTTAATTTAAAATGGCATAGGACAATAGATATATTTAGTGACTTTACAATTTCTAATAACAGTGGAATTTGAATAGCAAAATATCCATTCAATATCTTTAAAGATAGGATGCATAATCTATTAAGAAATCAAAGTGGTTTTTTTTTTTACTGAGCACCATAAATACCAGGAGAAAAATATTTCCATTTAAAACAAATTACCCTTCTTGATTCAACAGACACATCTATATCCTGAAGAAAAGAGAAAAAATATATTAGCATTTGCACTGACTTTTTAAACATCTGTCTTTGAAAAGGAAACCTGAGTTTTCAGAATTTGCCCTGGCCCTGCAAAAGCACTCCATCAGCATGGAAACTTCTCCAAGTGTAGTTTATTAAAATGGAAGAGAGAAATTAATTAATTATGTTTGTTGATTTGGGGTTACCTTTAAATATTTATTTATTTAACCAGTCCACTAGAAGGTTTAAAGTCGGATTAGGTGAGGTGAGAGGTCATGGAGAAATTCCACAGCTGCGTTTGTGGAGAATGGTCCCTCCTCCTGTAGCAAGAGCCCTGGAAAGTGGACTGTTGCTGTGTTGTTCACTCACTCGGTCAGATCGAAGCACAGCTCAATAGCATTAAACTAGCCCCCGTTTGAGAGATTTGTCTTACAAAACCCTGAAAACTGCTCTGAACGTGCATACATTGATTTTGTTGCTGGAATCTCCTGAGCTTTGATGAAAAGGCAGCCTCCACATGCAGGTGAAAGGGGTTTACCTCTTCAATATTAAAAAGAGAAGATTAAGGATTTCTGTTCTACTAAGGCTGAACTAATCAGTGGCATACAAGGGTAAGAAAGTAGGCCTCATGCCTAACACTGCCTGATTTTCTGTGGTTGAACAAGAAGTTAAAAATCCCTCATGTGACCTTCTATGTGCTTTACCTTACTGTTATTTCATTTTGCACAGTTAATCAAATGGCATATGGCACATGACCAAATTTGTTTCCCATATTTTACAGAAGATAGTTACTGACTTTAGTAAGGGATATTCACTTTAGTTGTAATATTTAAAATGAAGTTGTTGCAAAGAAGAAAGGAAAAATGTATCTGAAAGAAATCAGATCATAAAGGACTACTCAATTCAGTATTCATGGAAGGTGTATCGCCATTTTGCATTTTTGATATGAAGTTTAAATCTATTACATTTACTTCCATTGAAGTAAAAATAATGATTTTCATAATTTCTGCCTTTTCTCTGCAGAACAAAAATTATCATTTGAGCTCAGCAGAGAATATTAGGCATTTGTCCGTGGTGTGAACGACACTTAGACCTTTTTTTCCTGGTCAAAGATTACATGCAACTTTCCTTTTTTTTTTTATAAGCATCAGAGGATTACAGTGTCCTTAGATAGTTTGCACACATCATTTCTCAGCAGGGAATTCCAGAATGAAATGAATGCATCTCTTCTACAAGAAGAACAATTTTACACCCTGTAGCACTAATTCCTGTAATTATTTGTGTCCATCTTAGCCATGATTTGGGTAAAGTGATATGAAACCATTCTGAAATTATGGTGTAAGTAAGCCTTTAGGGGGAAAAAAGGTTTAAATAAACTAGACATGCTGTGAGATTTCATATATTGTGAGATATCTGAAAATGTAACAACTTTATCTAGAATCAAGTCTTATCAACCATGTCTTTGATCTATTGTAAAAAAATACAATAATGATCCTGAAACAAACACTACAGAGGCAGATCAAGCTAGATAAGAGAATTTCAGAAATTAGATAACCCTCATTTCCCATCCTTTATAGGAATCACTGGGTTTGCCTTTTAGGCATGTGTTGCCTGCACTTTCTCTGACTCACTCAGCATGGTTCATCATCTTCAAGCAGATCTCCTTTTCTATCACTGTTAAATTACAACATCCCACTCAAATAACACGTAGTGTGATCATCCAAAAGACAAGATTCCTAGCTCCAAACCATTTGATGTCTTATGTCATTAAGATGATAACGAGTGAATGCAGGGAAGAGATGAGATGGCCACATGAAATTCCTGAGATCTGACCGGTGAACTAGGGGTGTAGACTTGGTGTTATTCTTACGAAAGTAGTCAACATTCACTAAAGCCTGCTGTGAGAATGGTATGTTCAATTAGTTTTGGTTATAGATAAAATAGGATTAATGACACAGGAAAAAAAATCTTAGCAAACGGTTTTTTTAAGAGGTGCAAAGCTGGCTGAGGTGATGATTATTTATTTTATAGGACAGAGCAGATATTTTAGTTGGGTCCACTGAACAGTTATTTTTGGTTAGTTTGATACTTTCTTTTTGATGTATAATTAGCAGTTTGTAGCTTTTAAGAGATTGAAAGGACTAAGCTCTTAGTTATTTTTGTTACATATATTTATAGCATGAATCTTAAAAAATATTTCTTTTCTATAGTCATTGCCAATGGCCCCCAGATTTTTAAAGAAGAGTTTACATGCTAGGGTAAAAGTCAACCCTTTTTTTTATTTTGGTCCTTGAAAGCCAATCCATAAAGATGCCTTTTTCACCTCTTTGATGTGATAAGGAAGTGTTAAATCAAAGTGAATCCCCTATTTGAAGCACCTTGGGACTGAATAGTGCTTAAGCCAATTGTTACTACTCCTGAGTGTTTACATTGGGAACCACACATCTCTCTCTGCAGATCAGAGAGGCCCCTGTGGCAGGCAGCCTGTGCCACTTGTTATCACTTAATTAGCATCATCATCTGATTTCTAGTTGGAAATAATGGCATCATGCACTTTTTAGTAAATGTAGTCACCATAATCTAGTATTCTGTTACACCAATATTAAATGATTAAACAATTTCATAGGAGGGGTGTCTTGTATTTGAATATTTGAATATCTGATTTTTTTTTACTTCTATCAATTCCAAATTTTTCTTGCAAGTTCGGAGCAAATTTAAAAACAAAAGTGGTGTGGCATAACTCCCAAAGACTTCATATACAGTGAAAAACTAAGGTTAATCTCTGAAATCACAGAAAACATCTTTTGTATCCATAGTGGAGTTCACGAAAGCATGAAGATTAACATTAAGTGTAAAGATGATTAAAAGTAGGTTCTGTACAAGCAAAATTAGATTGGCAGTTCAATCTCTTCCACAAGGAATTACATGTCAGTAAATGAGTAGGAGGTTTCTGTTTGGGATAGCTTCTTTCTTGTACAGACAGCTCTGCACAGTGAAGAATATGAGGATGAGACCAGAAGGCTGTAAGAGATGTAGTATGGGTTACCGTCTTAAACTAAAAAGCAACACCGATCGTTCTGAATTCCAGAAAAAGAGTAACAATTCCACACATATTAAATTAGGGATGTTGGAAACTCAGCTCTGTTAAGATGCCACTCCCCATGGAGATCAGTCTGTTTTGTTTTTCTGGTATGATATTATAAATTCTAGTTAAAGATTTACAATCAATGCCCTCTTTTGTATCAAGAGTTCCCATTCAGTGGCAAGATACAGCAAATAGGTTCTGAATATATGGATGAGTCTCTTTATCTATGCTTTTATTTATTCACTCATTTTATGTAATAGGTTAATTTTCTGCATCAGTTTTATTTTTCATGAATACCCTGATAAAAATAAATTATAAAATGCAATAACTGGCAAATTAGCAAAATAATACAGCATAGCCTCATGTCGTCCCCTTGCAATACTGTTGAATAAATATGACCTTTAACACATATATACAGTATTTGCAATGGGAAATACAATTATCGTCCTTTAAAAATTTCCATAAACTGTTGTTTTTAGCTAATATTGATTATAATATAACCAGGATATGTGAGTTAGTGATCTTGTTAGTCAATAGAAGCCAATAAAGCTTTTACTAGTCAATTGTTCAAAGGTTTCATTTGTTTACACAGTTTTAAAATGTGCCATATCTAAACCACTTGCTTTGAAAAATAGCCTCTTAAAGGGCCTGTTTTTCTAATAGTCACTCAAATTATCTAAACATTCTTCCTTTCATAATACTAAAATTTAAAAAAAGTGTAAGGTTGACTTACCTTTTCCTATATCTTTTAATTCTGTTTAAATTTCTATCCTTTCTTTGTGTTGTTTTGCGCATTCCTACATCTTGCAGTCTTGTACACTGCGAAGACCTAGTAAGCGAGTTAAAGGCTGATGACGCTAACGAATCCCAGCGCAAATGACTGAATCGATAGGAAACCAGCCACTGCTGTTTAAGTGTATCGATAAATGTACCTTTATTTTCTCTTGAATGGATAAGTGTCGTAGTTAAGAGTCCTATGGATCTCTTAATTGAAAGTTAATTTTAAATCAATAAAGTGAGTCATTTAAATATTGATTGGCCCTTTCTACACGAATTGTTAGCTGATTTTTTTTTTGCAACAACTTTGTTTAAATGCAATCAATAGCCCACAATCAGAATGTTCTATAAAAAATTGACAGATGTTCCCAAAACGCCTGCTAGGCATATTCTTATCTGTTTACATATGCAGCAAAGATATTTCAGTCCTTTTCACACTTATCTGGGCAGTTAGAGATTCAGGAATCTCTCTCTCTCTCTCTCTCTCTCACACATACACACACACACACACACACACACACACCATACACACCTTATTTTCCTTAAATATCACAATGTTTAAAATTTTTTTCTGTTACATTGTCTCTTATCTAATATGCCTTAATCTTTCATTTACATTTCCAAAGACCATCTGGCTATCATACTCATATCACTCAAACATCTCTGTGATTGCAATTTGATAAAGAAAGCAGTGGTATATACCCATAAAAATTTTAAAACATCTGGAGATTCAATCTTTGGTACTTTTATGCCACAATACATTAGCAATATTGCTTGACTAACAATTGTCTTCTAATGAATTGAAGCATGTTTGCCTGTGAGAATGCGTTTATCAAGTACAAGTTTAGCAAGAGCTTTTCATTTGCAGAGCTTCCCTTAGATATCATCTCTTTAGTGTAACAGCATATAGCTATGCTTTCTTTCCTTCCAATATGACAAAGAGAGCAGTCAAGTTAAAAGAATACAAATTATATTACATGAAATTCATCATGATTAACCTAATAAAGTAAACTAAGGTACTTGTAGCTTTCATCATATCAGCAAATATGAATATTCTATTCATGGCTTCCTATGAACGAGTCACTATTTCCTTGAGAAATAGTCTAAAAACTGTAGAGAGAGGAGGGGAGGGGGAAAAAAACTGTTGAGAATTCATCAGTACCCCTTTCCACAAAAGGGTTAATTTTGAACATGACTTCTAATGACTGTCTAATACATTTATGAGGCCACTAATTCAAAGTGCAAGGCTTTGCTTTTTTTTTTTCCCCTTCTGAAATCTACATGTGTAAAAACAGCATTAATAAATGCTTTTTTTGAATTTGGGAGGGGAACGATATTAATACTTTAAAAATTAAAATACATAAATAATAAAGTTTTGCAGTACCTCTATTTGTGTAATTAGTGATATTAGCTAATATGAAATAATCCAACATTTACTTACAGTCTTATGTTGATTGATATTTGGCCAAAAAGTAAAAATATAGTATAATTATTTTTCTGTTATAAAGGCCTAGTCAAAAATGCAAGTCCTGTTATTAATCTTGTATCAATAAAAATGATCAAATTAAATATAGTAATTTCTCATCTTTCCTCTTTTTTTAAAGATTAAATAATACCAACCTGTAGTGTAAATATTTGAGCATTGCCAAGGTAAGAACCTATGCTATGATGATATATAATTTTAACGTTTTGCTATTCATATAAACTCTCTTAACTATTCTGCAAATTCAATCTTCTTTAATCTTGCATTGTTGTTCTCTTAATACAATGTCTCAGAAGTCATTCCATTTAATTTTCAGTATTAGGAAAGCTATATCAAAAGGGAAGCTTTAAAAGAAATAGTGGGGTATCATTAGTTCATATGCATACGAGTTCAGCATGTGAAGATGCTGTGTCTAGGATCAGCCTTAAGATGTGACTGATAGATCTTATTTGTCTGATAGAGCTGGCTAGGGAAATAGAGCTACAGCTGGTTACTTCATTAGGTCCTCTCATTGATTGAACCCTGCTGAAGTGATGCAGCAGGCTCCTCAGATAACTGCTGGTAATAGAACAAAATGAATTCTTATCACAGAGATTGGAAAGGCCATTAACCCTGGCCTCCAATGCTTTTCAGAGGTCACAGACAGGAAGCCAAGCGGTGACTGGGAAAACTGTTTTCTGTCTAACTACAGGTCACGTTAGAAGGGTGTGTGTGACTTTTTTACCCTTCGGCTTCTGTATGGATGAAACCGTTATACTGGCAGATGTTAATAATCAGCTGTAAATAAATATTGGAACCAGAAGAAGAAAAATGAGAAAGCACAGGAATTTATTTCAATAAATATTTAATAAAAGAACAATTGTTACGGGTATATTTACTGCCAGTTCTGCTGTAGTTTTAAAACAACTACTTTTTTCATATAAATTGAAAAAAGAAATACGTAGAGGCACTTTAAAAAGGAAATTTAATATAGGCGTATATAAAAATGTTTCCTTCCCTCCTTTCCGTCCTTCAGAGACAGCAATTATAATTGCTTATGGCTGCCTTGCTTCCTCTCCTTGCTAGGAAGCCACCACCAGGCCATCTCTGCCTGAGCACAATGCTCTGCTTGCCTTTCACCTGGTGGAAAGGAATATATATCTAAAGAACAGTCCTATAATTTACATTTGATGCAATGTTTCAATTGACCAAGAACCCACAACCTAAGCCCTCATCTCACAGCTGAGGACTTTCCCACGTTTGTCAGGTCTCTGCCACTCCAGGATCAGCCAAAAGGACTTCCATTTAAAGCCCAAGCAGCACATGACAGTTCTCCTACCTCTGTGAGAAGAGGAGTCCTCAGAGCAGCCACTGGTACCTTTACACATTTAACCTGAGATGAAAAACTTTTATAAATTAGGAAATCTCAGCAAAGAATGCACTTCATAGAAAGAAATGGTGCCCTTTCTTTTTATAACTAACGTGCATTATCTGCCTGTGTATTTGTGTGCAAAGATGTTCTATGGACTATTTTAAACAATATGTTGGTGGCTTCTATACTTATGACTGTGATTTAATTTCAGTGTCTGTGGTTGTGTGGTATTCTCTGCCGGAGCCAATCTTTCACTAGGAGTTAGTTTATTTAAATGTAATTGGGTCCTGTGGATGGAAAAAAACTACCGATTTTATGTCTTTGGAGACCCACCCAGACATTTGGTTTGGCCTTCCGTACATAAATAATAACAAGAAGGTGTATGCTGTCATTGCCCTGCTTGAAACACCAGAAGTGGTTTGGCAGGAAAGAAACCAAAACAGATTACTCCGGATAAACATACAATCAGATGCTTCTACGCGTTAGGTTATGCATATATATACACATAGATATGTACAGTTATAGTTTGTATTTTGGAATCTTGGTAGATTATGAGAATAGAGAAAACTCAATTAATGTTAAGAATGCACACATCTCAATTGCCTCAAAGTAGCTTACTTTTATTGGTTAATTATGTTTAGCATGAGCTTATATTTAAATTGAACTAATATTAAGAAAATCATGTTTAAAATTGCATTAAGTAAACAACCTCTAGAGCATCAACTTCTAAATTAAAAATTAAGTTCAGTTGTTATGTTTGTTGCTTTTTAGTATAATGCTTTTCAATTTATTTACCACGAGTTAAAATTTAAAATTCTTGATAAATATGCTTTAAAAATCTAATTAAGTAAATGCTTTTGCTTAACTTATTTATTGAGAATTTTAAATTCTGTTGCAGATGTTTCAGGGAATGACACAGAGGTCTGGAATTTCAGCTTGTGATACCTGGGGTGAAACTCATGAAACGTTTAAACTTGTAATTAGTTGAGTTGTGCACTCTGAACCTTAGTAGTAGAACTCTGAGTTCAGTACATATTATCTAATAAAGAACAGGCATTATTTCCTTAAGTTGGATTTCAGTACAATAAGCTTGAGTTTTAATTCTTCATGCAGTGAGAAGCATTAGGTGTCACTTAGTCAAAGAAACAAAGAATATACTTTGGAGAAAAGTAATAGTTTTGTAATGATATCTTTACTTCTCATTCATATTAGCTAATAGTCATAGATATTTACTTGCAAAGAGTTTACTTGCAAAGAGTTAAAATAGTTTAAGCATTTATCTCCCTCTCTTAACTTGAATGAGTTAAAGAAAGAAAAGACTTATACTTTTAAAGACTGAAGGGAAAAACTAAATTAGTGGTACAGTGTATGTTTTTTTCGGTCTAATATATAATTTACAACTGCAAGCAAAATGTGTTGTTGTGGTTTTTAGAAAATGTTTATTTGATGGCATTCAACTAGATTAGTTTCCTCAAGAGCCAATTAAGTTTTACTGACATATTTGCAAATGGTAAACATTATTATGAATGTCTAAGATATGGGACAGCTATGGAGTAAGGATCATGTAATGTCATATTTTAAAATTTCCATTTTTAAACTGTCTCATGACCTTTTCTCAGGTTCTTTACTACTATTACTATCATATACAGACAAAAGTAAAAGTTCTAAAAATTTGTTCTTTAAAATTTTTATATGCTTCTGTGTTTTGTAAGAAAAGTGTTAACTTTCAGATTCATGGGAGATGAGGAGAACTCCACTTTGCTTCTTATTCATCTCAAAACAATTTTAAATTAGTAGTATACATTTTCAATCTGTTCTATTTCTGGATTTCTTCTAAAGGCAAAACTTTTTTAAAGGTACCTTTTCTTCCACTAAAGTCTAATTGTTGTTTTAAGAATAATCACAAGTGTCTTAGAGAAAGAAAAAAAATTACAGAAGTTGGTGAGCCAAAAAGATCATCATCTTTTAATGTTTTCATATTTCATTTAGGTATTTCAGTGATAAAATTTGTGGTTGAGATTTTTAGAGAATTAAAAAGGATGTCTGGAAATCAACTTTATTAAAAACCAAATTGAAAGATTAAAATCTCTTCTTCCTCCTAAGTTTGGTTTTCAAATCAAAATTTTCCCTACTTTTTGTAAAATACATATTAAATTTTATGAGGCTTCTTTGTATACTGGCACTTTTATGCCTTCTTGAAAATATTTGTCTAGAACTCAAATTCTCAGGATTATGCCTAAAACTAGCCATAATACAGAAACATTGGGTATTCTTCTGGTAATCGACATGCTCTAGCTGATATTTGTTAGTCGTTATTCATTCTATATTTAATAAACTGTATTTTACATAAGAGTTTAGTTAAGTGTTTAGAAAGGTCCATTAGCACTTCTAGACTCCTGGAGTAACAATATCAAATAAATAAATATTTGATTATTTCAGTTGAAAAAATTAGTTACTTCCTTTTGGACTTAATATTATAGGAAAAACTCAATAAATTTTTTTCTTTTGAAGACTAGTTCTGTTTTGCTGTCACCTTAATAATCAGCTCATTTGTTTCCATGTAGACATGTCCGTGTGGTTTGACATTAACCTCCAGCATGCTACTCTTCTGTAACATTGTCTTTCATAATTATTAAAGAAAAAAAAACTGTCCCAATTAGATGATTTAATCACTGATTTTCTGGTAAATGAAAAAGTTTTACATTAATACACTAAACGAGAATAAAGATAACTTTTCTTAGAATTTTGTTACATCCACAAAGGAGCTTATTTAGGTTATTTGTGAACAGCATATTAAACAAAGATCCATGGGCCTAGGAATTCCATGACCTCTTGTAATTGCCTGTGAAATTATCCATATGTGCAGTTTTATAGGAAGGTCTATGGCTTCCACTAGATTATTAATATTTTTTAGCAAGAAATGCAGTTCTCGAAGAAAACTGAAAGAAAAATAGTAACACAGTTTGAAATGTACTTAAAAATTACATTTCTAAAGATAGAGTCATTCTCTTTAGTACTGCTGTGTTTAATGTCCTCCCTGAAACCCCACTCCAGTAATCTGACCATGTATTCACATGGGGGATTGGTGCCTTTCCAGCCTCCTGTCTGCACAGACAAATCTCCTTTTCCCTAGTTCAAGCTGCTAACTTAAGAGCTTCTAGGGACATCGTATTTTTGAAGAAACGATCTTAGGAAACTGGAGTTTTTCTAAATCAAATTGACAGAAGTAGTATCCAGAGTCACCTCTATGCTTCTGTTCTTTGAGGTTTCAGCTTTAAGCACTCAGTCAAAACAAATCCTCTTCAGTGATTTAAAAAAACAGGTAACGGAGAAAGAGAAGAAAGGAGGTAGGAAATGATGTATCTAGGCCCTACAGAAGAAGGGAAAGGAGGGAAGCACAGAATTAAGCATGGAGTAGAGCCGTATGAAATGAGTGAATATGAAGGTTATGACGTACATGTCTCTCAAAGAGTGAAGGAAGATTATTTGGAGTCTGGTTAGCATATGGAAGAGTTACTCAGAAAACATGAAATAGTGACTGTGAACCCTGAAAAGTATTAAGACAAGCAAATATAAAGGAAAAAAAGACTAATCATGTGAAAGAGTATGTGAGAAAGGAAGGATGTGATCAGGCACAGTGATTCTTGCCTGTAATTCCATTACTTTAGGAGGTTAGGGTATGAAGATTACTTGAGGCCAAGAGTTCAAGACAAGCCCAGGCAAAATAGCAAGACTCTGTCTCTACAAATAATAGTAATAATAATAATAACAATAATAATAATTAACTGGGTATGGTGGCACACACCTGTAGTCCTAGCTACTTGGGAGGCTGAGACTGGATGATCACTTGAGCCCAGGAGGTCAAGGCTACAGTGAGCTATGATTGTGCCACTGCAGTCCAGCCTGGGCAACAGAGCAAGACTCTGTCTGTTCGAGGGAGGGAGGGAAAAAGAGAGGGAGAAAGAGAAAGAGAGAGACAAAGAGAATGTTGTAAATATAAATCCATTGTCTTAGCCTGTGCTGCTATAATAAAATACAAAAAAAAAAAAAAACCTGAGTAGTTATAAACAACAGAAATGAATTTCTCAGAGTTCTGGAGGCTGGGAACTCCAAGATCAAAGTGCCAACTGATTCAGTGTTTGGTGAGGGCCTATTTTCTCATAAAAGGCACCTTTATATTGTGTCCTCACATGGTGGAAGGAACTAGCCAGCTTTATGCAGTGTCTTTTACAAAGGCACTAATTCCAAAAGTTTCTCTTAATATCATCACCTTGGGGTTAGAATCCCAACATATGAATGGGGGAGGGGCACATAAACATTCAGATCATAGCTCATAAATAACATTTGAGGTAAAAGTGAATTATTGTTCGGTCTAAAAGATCCTGTCCTTAACTTTGTAGCAAGTACTTGTATGTTGACAAAAATAATTGCAGATGTTCAGATAATGGGAAAGCCAAAAGGATTCTTAAAACACATCTAGGTCCACCCCCTCATTTTATAGCATAGGAAACAGAGACTCCCTGCAGGTTCATGACTCAGGGTCACATAGCTAATTCATATTGCAAACCAAGCTTCTGATTCCCAGTTCAGCATCACTTTATTTTTATTATATTTTGCTGTTTACATAAGTTGAATGTAAGGTTTTAAAAGATGATCATTGTCCTTATCATTTGTCTATAAACTTTCTCTTAGACAACATTTTTTAAAAACCTCATGATAGAGAATAAGATACATATTGCACGAATTCTTCCTTCTTCCACAGAGTTAGTTCTGTATTCCTCTGACTCAAAAATACTTGGCTCCTGTCACCGGCATATCACTTCCCCTCATAGTGGTGGGTGTTTATTTCATCTCTTCCTCCAGATTCAAACTTCTCAAGAGAATGAGGTAATTGTTTTCATCTTAGTATCTCCTAACCAAATATGACTCTTGTCACCTACAGAACTCTGAGTGAATATGTGTTAATTTAAATATCTTTTATGCTGTGAATTAAGATGTCTAGGCCTATCATTATTTCTAGTTCTTAAAACTGTTATTATTGCACATCTTCAGTGAGATGTAAACAAACCATTTGAGAAATGGCAAATAAGGGTTTCAGGCAAATTAGGGTAGATTAGGAAACAACAACAAAAAATGGTAAAGTTAAATGAAACAGTAGAGGGCCAAATGATGCTTTACAGATAGAATACTGTGAATTGCCAGAGCTTAATAGGCAAATGTTTTCATTTTAAAGGTTATGAAATAATTTTAACTGCAATTCTCCTGCTTAAATGAAAGAGAAGCCCTTTTAAAGTAAAAAAAGAGATACTGAAAAAACACCGTTGGTATTTGCTTATATTTTTTTTCTTTACACGTGCTTCAAAGCAGCTTTTCACACTTAGTCTTCTTTCCATTTATAGAAATGATATTGACTCTTTGAAGATATTTTCTTGTCCAAACTCTCTTAGTTCATAAAGTTAGAAGTCAAGTTGACAGTGTTTCAGCCCTCTCAGCCAGATCTTCCTTGACCATGGTTCTCTAAGGAAGAGCAGGGAGGTGATTTTATTGCTATTTTGCAGTAATTGTATACTCTTATTTCATCCTGTAGAGCTTCTGTTTCAAACAAGAATGTGTTTTGACTTCAAAGAATTAGACGCATACACAGTCACAAAGCGGTCGCAAATAGGGACTAGAGAAGGGAGAATGGTGCTGGTAACTCCTTTCTATAATGTGTAGATACTGTATGTGAGAGAGAAAGGAGGAATTGCTAGCTGGCGTTTCGCCTTAAAGAACTTTTCTCCCTCTTTAGCCCATTTCAGTTGAGTTTTAAACTCTTTTACCTTTGATCAAGAATACTAAATACTTGGTCTGATAGCAAATGTGGCCAATCCTTGATGAATTAATTGGAATCAGCAACAGAATGAAGTGGAGAAAAAGACCCTACTTGAGTATCCAGAGGATTCTTCTTCTCTGCTGCCATTATTGTTTATAGGAACCACTTGAGAGGAATTCATTGAGCAATAGCTCCGGATTTAGCATTTGGCCTGGGGTTATGAGAGGCAGAAAAGTGGAAGTTTCCTGCCCTCAAGGAGTTTAGAAGCCACCTAAAGGACAGAATCAATGTACCTGTCATCATAAACTATGAATTAGATTTTGAGGGACTTCAAATTCAGTAATGTTTAGAGGAGCATTGAAAGTGTGGGGTTTGGCATGGTTGGTGAAGGTATGAGGTCATAAAGAATGGAGTAGGATAGGAAAATGAAGTCGAGTTTTGCTTTTTTCTTTGTCTGCCTGTGTGTTTGTTTGCTTATTTGCTTCTTTATTTATTTTGGCCTCGTCCTTATGGTTGAGGGGGTAATGACATGACTCAGACTTAGAGACGAAAGAAAACTGATAAACTGCCAAAGAAGCAAGAAGCTGAACTAAAAGCCTAATAATGACCATTTAGGAGAAAGTGACAAAAATTAAATAGTTAAGACCTATGGAAGGCCTTGAAAACCAAGCAAAAAAGTTTGGATTTTATAAGGTAGAAAGCAAGAACGTACCAACGCTTTAGAATATAAGAATGGCATCACTGAAGAGGTCTTTTAAAAAGCAAGAGGACCTGGAGACCGAGAGCTCATTCAAGGTCAATCCACATATTAAGAGGCTAGCACTGATATATTGGTTGGCAGATAGAAAAGAGCATTAAAGATAAACCCAGAGCAAATTTACCAACTAAATATAAGCACTGAAGGAGGAGTCAAAGATCTCACTAAAGGTTAGAAACTTGGTGACTATAAGAAACTTCTCACCCTAAGTGGGCAAGGGGAAGCAGCTCTAACAGTGAGAAACTACTTTTCGTCTTTTCAGACATAATGTTTTAAACTGGGAGGTGGGGAGAAGGGGGAAAAGGAAATAATATGCTTATAAAGTTTGCTTCTAAACTAGCAAAAAGGTATTCGTTTTTCATCATGATTTTAACAGGCTTTTGGTAGTCTTAATAAAACATTGTTAGGGGCTCTGTTTTATTTATAACATTTAGAACTTATATTTATGTTAGCCTATTAATATCATTTATGTTAAATGAATATAGAGAAAATATTTTAGGGCATATGGAACAATGTAAGTCATTTTTGTGTCATTCTAAGTAAAAAAATGATTAAACTTAAATATTTATAAACCATTCTATTGGACTTTCTTAATAGGATTATCAGAGTGTCTTGTACTTAGTAAGTATTCTGTATATACTTATTGAATATATAAATATAAATAAGCCCAGAGCTAGGTCATGAGGTGAACTAGACAAGAGGTGAAATGGAACATTCAGGGTGGGTGACATTCTTGTTGGAGATCAGTTAGGAGAAGTTCATTTGTCCCTATTTGTAGGACTTTTAGTAAGATAGGATTGCCTCTATGCATTTGGCAGGATGAAGGAAGACAAAGTGCCCCTGCACCAACCCATAAATACTGTGCAACCCTTTCACACCTATGACAGGAAAGATGGGGGTGCAAAATTGGAACAAATGAAAATTGATTCTCCCATGTCCCATTTCACATTCTAATTCTGTGAATATATAAGAGATACTTCTTAATAATCCACAGTGTAGCTACAAAAAAGAGGACATGAATTTGGGTATTTTTCAACCCTTGCAAGCAACCTCTGCCAATTAGAAGTCAGTTTACTTCACTTTGGAGATAGAATTCTAGAGTATTTGAGGCAATGTCGTAGCAGTTGCCTCTAGAGGACAGATGTAAAGATCAGGGTAAAGAGATATAAAACTATGTGAGAAAGTTACAAAAATTTTGGCCATATGAAAATTCAGTTTATTCCCATGTTACTTATTTTATTTCATTAAACATATTTTTTCCTATTCTTTCTATGTCCTTAGTAAAGTCGATGTTAAAAATCCTCGAAAGGGAATTCTGCATTTGGCTCAAAGTACTTACTATATTTTTTTTTTTTTTTTTTTTTGAGTTGGAGTCTCACTCTGTCGCCCAGACTGGAGTGCAGTGGCCGCTTCCGGCCACCACAACCTCGACCTGCTGGGCTCCGGCGATCCTTCCGCCTCAGCCTTCCAAGTAGCTGGAATTACAGGCATGAGCTACCACGCCCAGCTGATTTTTTGATTTATTGTAGAGATGAGGTCTCGCTGCCCAGGCGGGTCTCGAACCCGCTGGCTCAGGCAATCCACTCACCTCAGCCTCCCAAAGGCGCGGGATTACAGGCTGAGCCACCGAGCCCGGCTACTTACTATATTAAAGTTGTTTTTATTTATAGTTTGTAGAAATGAAGTAAACAGAAAAATACACTATTTTAAAAATTAATTTTCTGTACCATCACTCTCCTATCTAGACTCCCAAACACACTTTTTATTTTCTTAAGGTGACCATATGTTTTTGTTTATTTTGCATCTTTTTGTATTTTTGAATTCTAGTAATCATTTGTGAATTAAATTTTTAAATTTATTAAAGTTCACTTCCCCTTACTATTTGCTATTATATTTAGAGTAATGATATATTTGCTCTTTTGCACAATTATTTTTTTGTTTTAATCATAAGATGTTTATGACCTGTATGTCACCTTTTACATTACTGGTAATCATGAGATTCTTCATCTGGTTAGTCGTGATAGCAGATTTAATACGTGTGTGAAGAGTATCAAGTCACCACACATCTTGTGCCCAAATTCTAAAATACATGTGCTCTATGCATTACATGTAGCTTTTTTTTTTTTAAATCAAACTTGGGAAGATTATGAAAAATACAATATGATAGATAGTGTTGCCATAAAACTCAATTTAAGTGTTTAATAGGGAACTGTTTATGTTCTACAGGGTTTTTCATTTTTGTTGATAAAATTGAATTGCTTATATAGCCTCTATTATATCTTCGGTGAAAAAGATTTGGCTAAACAGGATTGCTAACCAAATCTTTACTTACCAAAAATGATTGCTGTCACTGTGTATCATAAAGAGGATAATAGGTATATTTTATATGCTGAAACCAAATGGGTTCTGCTTTTTGAACCTCTTTCCTGGACCCTGTCGTACATCATTCATATTCATTTTGGCATCTTTTTCCTCTGTCTTTCCTCTTCTCCCAATTCTCTTCCCCAATTTTGTCATGATTCTGACAGTGTTTAACTTCTACGAGGATGATAAGCCCTAGTCTCCATTCCATGGACATTTGTGATAATTTGACTTTCACCCTCACTAATTTTCAGATATGTATATTCAGGTCCATCCTATGACACCTATCATTGCCTCACTCTTTTGTGCATTTTCCATTTCCCCCTCATCACTGGCTCATTACCATCATCTTATGAGCCTTCTCTATATCCCCCTATTTATAAAACCCTCCCATGATGCTTCATCTACCTCCTCAGTGAATTGCCTACACTTGACATCTCCATCTTTTTCTTTTTTTTTTCCATCTCCTTTTTCTCTTATATCCACAATCAGGAGATGTTTGCCTTCACACCACTCCACAAAAGGAGCCTTGGTCAAGGACTCTAATGACCTGTTCTTTGGTAAATCTAATTATCAATTTCTAGTCCGCATCTAACTAAACGGACAAGTAGCTTTTTAATAAGTTAACTGCGTCTTCTTTTTGAAATGTTTCTGTCACTAGGCTTTCTACATCCTATCCTATTTTGTTTTTTATTCCTACCTCATTCTTGTTCAGTCTTCTTCACTGGACCCTCCTTATTTTGAGAGGGAACAGTGGAGTCTTTCACTTCAGTACAGGCAAGAAAAAGAATGTATTTCCTCTAGAGAATAAAAAACAAAACAACAATTAAACTGATTAAAAATTGGTAACTTTATTATTTTTATCATGCGCTGGCAACTCTAAATTTTGTCAATTATAAAATGCCTAGCCCATAAAAATCTATTTAACAAAACAAAAGAAAATTTAACTAATAAATAAAATCCCTCTCCCATCTGGAGTAGACTACTCATAGTGCCCCTATCTTTGGCATTCCCTGTGTATCTCAGACTCAGTCATGGGCACTCATTCTCTAGGTTATTTTATTCAATCTCACCTCAAAAACTTAAACTGCAATTATGAGTATATTGACCTCTCCTTCCCTCTTCTTCTATCTACACACACACACACACACACACACACACACACACACACACACACACCCCTCATGCCCTTGCCTATTTGACGTATTTATTTGCATATATCAATAGGACATCTCAAACTAAACATGTTTAAGATTATTGGCTACAAACCTTTTTCCTTCCAACTTGTTCCACCTACATATTTTTTTCATCTCAGTAAGTGGCATCTAAGTTCTTAACTCTTGAAGCAAAATCATTGGAATCATCCTTGATTCTTCCCATTTTCTGTCTTCCCCCATCAGACCCACTGACAAGTCCTATCGACTCCTCTTCTGAAATATGTACCAGCTCCTCCACTCTCTTTGGTCCAAACCACCATCATCTATCACAATATCAATGGTGACCTTATTGTACTTGACTTCTATACGTATAATTTTAGATTTGTGTTTCAAATTTCTAGAAAAGTCCCTCCCCCCCCGCACTTTGGACATTGTTTTACCAATCACTCCAGGGTCTTGTGTGTACCTCTTTGTTCTTTGTCAGTATCTTTTATCATCTTTCGGTTTCACTTAATTTTTGTTCCCTAGAGTTCTGCCCTCAGCCCTCATTTTCCATACTCTATGTATCCTTCCTAAAGAGTGTCATTTACTCAAAGTCATTAGTTAATACCTCTTTCAAATATCTTTAGCTCAGACTTTTTTTCCAAGACCTAATTCCATAAACTGAAATGCTTACTAAATATCACTATTCAAATTTATGTCTAACATTGAGTTCACCTTTTCTCTCACTTGAATCTTGGACTTTTTAGTATTCCTTTTCTCTCCAATGGAATCAAGTGTTCTTCCTTTCTCCATAATTTCTTCTAGGCAGTAATCAATCAGAGTGTAGGGATGCTTCATGTCTTTTTTTTTTCTTCAAGCAAGACTCCTCTTTCTATATTACACAAAGCAACCTACAAATGAAAACATGATCATGGCATTCCTGCTTAAAGCTCTCACTTTGCCAAGATCCAGGGATCTTTTGCCAATACTTGCATCCAGGCAAAAGAGAAAATAAATTGGTTACATCTCAGAAAAAATTTTTTCTACTGCTCACACAGTCCAAAGAAAACAATGTGCCAAATCTCATCAATTTGTTTGCTCATTAATGAATGATTTATTAAATAAACATTTCATGCATATGCGTAAGTATTGTCTTGAAAATTCATAGCAGGTTCCAATAGTACATTTTTCATTCCTGGCTCTAAACTAGCCTTTCTAATCTTCCTCTTCCAGGGCTATGAATACTTTCACTAACTTTCTCTTTCCAGAATTATTTCATTTATGTTTGTATCTATCATTGCCTATGTCAATTCTCATAAGTATAATTTGGGGTATATAACTATATAAATTTGACCTTTTCTAATGTGATGAGATACATACAATTCCAAACAGCAAAAAGCCAGGATTATCTACATAGACTTTAAAAAAGTTTTCTGCATCTTAGGTTAATGGTTAATGATAAATTTATTTCAACAATTATAGTGTTGGTAAAAAGAATTGATCTAGTTATTTGAGGATTTTCCTTTATAGCTATATATAATTCACAAAATAAATAAGTCTGCTTATGAGAAGCAATAATTTCCTGCATGTATATAACTATAAGAAGTAGTTTATTATAAGTAGTAGTAATACATTCCATGTCAGCATATTTAAATATTAAGAACGCACAATACAAAGATTTTATTTATTTGTTTTGCGTGATCACAAGGACGGCAACAGCTTACGTTTCATCCACACAATGACTAGGTGGGGTGGCAAGATAGGAGGTAATTTTATCCCTGCTTTGCAGATGAGAAAACTATACATTAATAGACTAGTTTAAGTTTATACAGACTGAAGTCAGGGTTCCTTATCGAGTTCTTATTTCATACATTTCTTAGTAAACACTGTCTTTGTAAAAGATCCAAAATATTGTCTTTGGTTCATTATGAACTGCTTTCAAGAAAAAAAGAACAAGTGTTTTGTGTTTTTATGGTGTGTTCAGTAAGGCATATGATTTAGGTAACTGCAGTATAAGGAATAATATGGAAAATTACTCAAATCCAATATCTGTGTACAGATGATGATTTTTTAAAGTTTTGCAGACTGTCACATTTGCAGACCTATGTATTCTGAGATTGTTTGTAACTTCTTGTCAAGTTTTTCTCTTTCTAGAGGGTGGATGTAGTGGTTTGGAGTAGGAAAGGAGAGGACCCCTCTCTTACAAAAACAAAACAAAACAAAGCTGTAGGGGGCAGTTGTGGTGGCTCATGCCTATAATCCCAGGACTTGAGGAGACTAAGGTGGGAGGGAGGATTTCTTGAACCCAGGGTTTGAGACTAACTGGGCAACATAGCCAGACCTCATTTTACAAAAATAAAAAAAATGAGCTGGGTGTGGTGGCACCCACCTGTAGTACTGCTACTTGGAAGATTGAGGTGGGAGGATCACCTGAGCCTAGTGAGCCATGATCCTGCCACTGCATTGCAGCCTGGTCAACAGAGTGAGAGGTGGCTCAGCCTGTAATCCCGCACCTTTGGGAGGCTGAGGTGAGTGGATTGCCTGAGCCCGGGGGTTCGAGACCCGCCTGGGCAGCAAGACCTCATCTCTACAATAAATCAAAAAATCAGCCAGGCGTGGTAGCGCACGCCTGTAATTCTGGCTACTCGGAAGGCTGAGGCGGAAGGATCGGCCAGAGCCCAGCGGGTTGAGGCTGCGGTGGCCGGAAGCGGCCACTGCACTCCAGACTGGGCGACAGAGTGAGACTCCAACTCAAAAAAAAAAAAAAAAAAAAAAATCAAAGAGAAAAAAAACTAGGACTTACTTGCATATTGCTACCACTCCTTCAGAGTTCATCTTCTGTCACTGTAACTTTTGTAAAAAGCCAACCCAATGCCACTGTACAGTCTTTACAACTTGATATACATACCATTTTTACTGCAGCATGTGTAAAATTTACTTAAGAATTTTTAAAAAATCTTTCAAACTACACTGCTTGGGAAATCAGTTTTAGTCTTGTTAACATTTTCTATTTCTAAAATAAATATTATTTATATTTTTTCTATTTTAAAATATATTTTTCTAAATATTTTTTCTATTTTTCATAAATATTATTTCTATAATATTTTTGCACAAATAATAGTGATATTTTGAAGGCCTAAAACACTAACTTAACTGATAGACAAATACATTACATATAAATAAAATTTAAACAGCTGTAATACCAAATTGATGTAGTCTTTTCTGTGAGTAACTTGTGTTCATTAGGATGGATCAAAGCCAAAGAATAATCATACATAAATACAACTACTACTTAATCAGTAATACACACTTCATTAACATTACTCTTATGACTACCCTGAAATCTTGTTATTTTCATTTTCACATACAGAATCTTGAATTTCAAAGAGGTTAAGTAACTTGGTCAGTTCAGATAGCTAGAAACTGGTGGAGTTGGGATTCAAGTCCAAATATATTCAGTTCTTATTTTTTTCTCCTCAGCACAAATATGACCATAGGAGTAATCAATATACTCCTAATGAAATACTTATTTGAACCATATAGGCTCCTGAAGGCCAGGTTGCCATAGCAGAAGTAGGCAATTTTATTCCAGTGATGTCTCACCTTTTATATTTGCTTATTCAAACTTTCCAAGTAAGGAGAATAAATCTCAGATAGTTAAGAAAAACATGACCATTATTTCAACACAGGGGTTACTTCCTCTGTTTCTCCACAGTAAGAGTGTATGATGGTTTCATGGATAATGGTTCCAAATAAGTATGCCCAACTAATTCACTGACTGTGATTAAAATTAAATCTTGGGAATTATGAAATTACACATTACAGAAATCATTTTTAAGAATTTGTAAAACTTATTCAACTCTATAGTTGTATTCATTTAATAACAGTGCAGCCAGGCACGGTTGCTCACACCTATAATCCCAACACTTTGGGAAGCAGAGGCTGCAGGATTGCTTGAGCCCAGGAGTTTGAGACCAGCTTGGGCAACACAGCAGACCTAATCTCTACAAAAAAAAAATAAAAATTAAAAATTAGCCAGGCATGGTGGCATAAGCCTGTAACCTCAGCCACTCAGGAGGCTGAGGAGGGAGGATTGTTTGAATCCAGGAGTTTGAGGCTAAGGTGAGTATTGATCATGCCACTGCATTCCAGCCTGGGTGAAAGAGTGAGACCCCAACTCTAAATAAATAAATATCAATGAAAAACAGAGCAATCTTAGAGGTACCTATCATTGCAAAAGCCTTTGAGATAAAAGTGTTAAAGAAGTTCTAGAAGGTTCCAAGAACCAAATAGCATGACTGAGCCCCCCAAAATGCAACTTCCTTGAATGTAAATGATACCCTTACATGGAGTCTTTGAAAGAGTTAAGGGGAATAATAATAAAGATGCACTACTAGGTAATTATTTATTTTCTTTCCTATTAAAAAAAAATTCAAAGGGCTTCTGACTTAGTATACAGCTATTTAAAAACTTGGTAACTGTGGAGTGAAAAGTAGAGACTTTCATGGGTTAAAAACTAGCTATAAGACAACATGGATGAACCTTGAAAATATTATGCTAAGTGAAATATTTGTCATGAAAAGACAAATATTACATGATTTCACTAAAATAGTCGAAAGTCTCTAAAGTCGTCAAATTTATAAAATCAAAGAGTAGAATGGTAGTTGCCTGGAACTGGAAAGAGGGGGAAACTGGAAGTTACTAATTAATGCACATCAAGTTTCAGTTAAACAATATGAGTAAGATCTAGAGATCTGCTGTACAACATTATACCTTTGGTCAACAATGCAGTATTGTATTCATAACAATTTGTTAAGGGTGTAGAACTCATGTTAAGTGTTCTTATCACAATAAAGGAAATTTTTTTTTTGAAGAAACTAGCTTTGAGATAGGAAATAAAGAGTTGAAATAACTAGCCAGTTCTCAGTATGAACAAAGGCTATTATTGGACAGGAGAGGGATCAGCTTTTGGATAGAAGTGCTTTCTATGTTGATGAGCAACCTCGCAAAGCCAGAACGATATGCTCGGGAGTGAATATGGTTCTAGGCTATATTAAGAGAAATTGTGATGAATTTCCATAAGGACTTTAATCTAGAAAACTGGGCAACTGGTTGATAGATGGAAACACAATATTTTGTTCAAATTATGATAATAGAAGTCTGATCTTTTAATGTCAAAACAATCAGAAATGAAACAGAATCTTATATGGAAAAATGTTTTAGAAATTAGCAAATTCAAGAAAAATGTTGTAGTAAGAGCACTTTAAAATATAAGACATTACGGAGATGTTGGAGTAATTTATTAAAGCTAATTGATATCAGGAACTTATTAAATTCTTTTGAGGCCCCATTACACTGAGGTCATGGATGATTCAAGAAGCAGAAAGAAATGATCACACATTCCTGGCCTAGAATGCCCCAGGAGATACTACTCCCTTACTATATAAAAATAACTTCTGGGTAAAACCAGACAGGGCAGGGCAAAGGAGCTTTACTTTTCCAGAAAATAAAAAATTACAAATCCAGCCCCATTCAGGTAATTGACACTGGAGCATCCAATGCACTTCAATCTATTACTGCCTGGAAAAAATAATTTAAGAGAAAGCACTGCAGGTCAACAAAGATGATGTTGCTTGGTTACTCAAAACCATTTGGTAGCATGCTGAGTTGCTCAGCTTTTTAGAACACTCTTTGTACCCGCATAGGAAAAGCATGGAGAAGACCACCTGAAAACATTTTTCATTGTGAACTTGCTTTATCTGAACACTGACTTCATTTTTGCAATGCCCAAGCAAGTTCAGAGGTCTTTATTAAAATGTAATCTTCCAAGATAGTAATAAATGTTGAATTTGCTATATTCTTCTAAATATTAATCTTGTTATGATGAATTTGCTTTGATGGTGCTTGAGCTGTTTTCTTAGGAGAAAGAAAAATTCAGTTTTCAGGCTTCCTGGACCAGGAGTCCTGGGGACTGCCTGGAGGCAGTGCTGTCCAGGGGGGATGTGCAGAGCTTTGGAGTCAGACAGACTGGTCCAAATCCTACCTCTGCTGTTCTGTGCCTTTGGATAAAATTAAACTGTCTGAGCTTTGATATCTCAGCTCTTCCATAAAAGCAGTGGCTTTTCTGTTATAGATTACTGTGAGGATTGAGCAAGGAAATGCACGTTATAACACCTAACATGTTTCCAACAAATGGTAACTTATTGGTTTGAAATTAGACAGCTATAGATATCTTCTCTTATATTCACAGACTTTAAAAGGCTCAGCCTGTAATCCCGCGCCTTTGGGAGGCTGAGGTGAGTGGATTGCCTGAGCCCGCGGGTTCAAGACCCGCCTGGGCAGCAAGACCTCATCTCTACAATAAATCAAAAAATCAGCCGGGCGTGGTAGCGCATACCTGTAATTCCGGCTACTTGGAAGGCTGAGGCAGAAGAATAGCCTGAGCCCAGCAGGTCGAGGTTGCGGTGGCTGGAAGCGGCCACTGCACTCCAGTCTGGGTGACAGAGTGAGACTCCAACTCACAAAAAAAATATATATATATATCCTTTTACAATGAGTCACATAGCTCCAGTAGAGGTTGGGAGGCTCAAAAAGTGAAATGAGGACGAATTGGGCTTATCTTAATAAATGAAAGTAAAATGGGATGAAATGTTACCTGGAACTACAAAAAAAAGATGTTTTTCTTTCTCTTTGTTATTTTAGACCAGTTTGCTTAATGTTTACTTTGCAGTACATATTTTATTTTATGTGTTAAACATTCTGCTAAGAAGAATGATATACTTTATTGTTTGATGCATTAGCAAATTAGTGGGAAGGGGGTGAGAAGTGGAAGTTTTACAGGCAAATACTATGTTAGTACTATACTTGGCAGCTTGAACATATACTACTGAATATTTCCAAAATTTGCTGATAAGAATAGAAAAAGCGCATGGCTGTTGCACCCATCTCGTGCAGGTCAGAATTATTCCCAAATCTTAAACTTATAATGTTTAGCCTATTAAAAATATTCAAAGTCTATATCTTTCCCTGACTATGACATTTATATTGATTATATGTATATTTTTTAAAATAATTGCTATTCTAGTCAGCGGGGGGGGGGGGATGATTTGCCAGATGGCAACTTGATGATTTTGAACTAACATTAAATGCCTGAAAGTTATCAATTTACTTACCAGAATAAATATCATTCATACAAGGGAAGAGAAAGGCACAAAGAAGTGATGGGACAGATAGACTTAGGGGTGGGTGTGGCAGTGCACAGCAATGAGAGAGAGTCCTGAGAACCTTCATTTCACAATAAAAAGGAATAGAAATCCTAAACATTTTGTCATTAAGCTTTGTAGATGTAACCAATTAAATTAGGCTAAAGAAATAGATGATTAGCAGAATTCAGGTCAAATGGAAAAAACAAACACTGGCAGAGTCAAAACGAAAGCTACGTCTAGGTAAAAAATATGGTTCAATGTGTCATTGTAATTAAGAGAACTACAATGGAAATAAAACTATGTGGGCTCAAATCATAGCCCCATCACTTGTGAAGGTGTCATAATGCAAATGATGAGCATCATTCAGTATGTGGCACGGGGCAGATACTCTGTAAAATGTTGTTGTTGATGGTGGTGATTGTGATGATCAATACACTATTCCACAGAAAATGCTGCTGATTACTCACACATTGTGCTAATAAAAATAGAGTAATTTGGTACCATTTTCAAATGTGTGATCATCACCAAATTGAAAGGATAGACTAGAATACTGGACAAAAACTAAGTCAATTATATTATTTTAAAATAATAGTAAATAATAAAGGTCAGGTGCTAAAGAACACAAATTAGTAATCTAATTTAATCATCACCAAAGAGACAGATTGTGTTGACAGCAGTCAGATTTATTATTACAAAGTAATTATTAAAGTGATGTCTTGCAAGATGCTATGTATCATTACTAGATTTTAAACATTTCATTTTACTCGGGCAGAAGACTATAGATTAATCAGTTCATTTGACAAGTTAACATCTCTTTATTAAAATATTTATATAATTTGTATAGAGGGAGTAACATTATTGAGGATCTGAAAAGGATTCTATCTCATACTGAAGTACATTCCTTTATGAAATTATTTGCACAAGTAGCTCTCACTGGAGCAGTCTCCAAGAGTCACATGATTTGTGAGATTAAATAAGTTTCTGATTTTGACATTTTCTACAAAAATCACTATCAAATGAAAGGATTTTAATGGGCACCAAAATATTATTTGGTTACATTTTATAGTCAAGAAGTGTAAATGTTTTATGAAACAGCGGAATTTCACAGGAATAGTGAAAAGTTGCTTACCCCCTCCTCCATTTGGTTTCTGGCCTTTCCTCAGACTAGGAAAACCTTTCTGGGCTCCCAAATATTGTGATATTACAAACTAGATACATAGAAAATTTCACAGACTTTTATACCAGACAGACAAGCATTTCATTCCAGGGTCTGTCATCTCCATGATGACTTTTAAACATTTTGGCATTAAGTTTTGTCTTTGTTGATGGGACCTGGGGCAATTTACTTTAACCTCTTTAAGATCCAGTCTCCTGATTTATAAAATAAGGTCTAATAATAGCCTCATGATTTTATTGTTAGGATTATATGATTGTTTCTATACAAATAGTTTATTAGAGTACTTGGCAGAGATACAAACTCAGTAATTTGTTGTTCTTCTATTTTTATTTTCATTAATCTTTAAGGAGTAGCAGTTGCTTGGTTAAATTCACTTAAGTATTACTGATATTCATTTTGAACAAGTCTATATGATACATTGAAGTGTTTGTGTAGAGTGGAAACAATTTTTTGATAAATTATTTTGATTTTTTTGCTAGAAAAAAAGAAATTAATTTTTTTATTTTAAGGATGTGGGGTACAATTCAGGGTTAGGTATAAAATGTTCATTATGCAAGTACCCTTGTTGATGAGATGTGCCCCTCGCTCCCCCGGCAGTTTCCCACTACTGCCAATTAAAAAGGGAAAAAATTTAACAGGGATTATTATCTGTGTTTGTATTATCTGTTTGTTACAAGTGACAGAGTTTTAGAGTCCTAAAATTCTGGGAAGCTTTTATACAATTCTCATCGTGAGACTCATCTGTTTTAGGATATGGGGTATAGTATTTTGAGTCAAAGTGTCTTAAGTGACTTTGATATTCTCTATCTTACTCTGTATTACTTGAGAATCTGTGAAGATGGAAATCTGTGTTTGAGGAACTCACAATTTATTGGGGAAAATATACATGGGTCATGTAAAAAATTCATCATGACAAGTGCTGAAAGATATATATAAATTCATTGTTATAGGTGCACAGAAAAGGCTACAGTTGCCTTTAGTTTTGAAGGAAGAATAGGAGGTTAACTGGAAAAGAACAAAGGTATTCAGAGTCAAAGGAACACACTGATAAAAGTATAAAAACCTGAGAAGTTGCCAAAAGAAAGATGGGCTTCTTTTTTAAAAAAATCATTTTATTTATTTATTTGTTTGTTTATATATTTGTGGACCCACTCTGTCCCCTTGCTCGAGAGCAATGGCATGCTCACAACTCCCACAGCCTCAACCTACTGGGCTCAGGTGATCTTTCTGCCCCAGCCTTCCAAGTAGCTGTAACTATAGGCACATGCCATCACACACTGCTAATTTTTTGACTTACTGTAGAGACGAGGTCTCTCCAAGTTGCTCAGGCTGGTCTCAAATGCCTAGGTTCAGTCAATCCTCTCTCCTTGGCCTCCCAAAGTGCTGGGATTACAGGTGTGAGCCACCACTCTTAGCAAAATGGGCTGCTTTAGTTATATGTTGGATTAACATACAGGCTGTGATATATTTGGAAGTCACTCTTGGATTTATAAGCGAGTACTGAGAATAGATTTTTTTCCTTTCATGACTAAATTAAAATATAGTTACAAGAAAACAATGTTTTTCTTGGGGAAAGTCGCTGAGTGTTTATGATTGTATTGTTTTTAAATAGATTACTACTAAAGGCCAAAGGTTTTGTACACAGCAGCAAAAACAATTAGTGAATGCAGTGATAGTGCCTTGGTGTGCACGTCCATGTTCAAGGCTAATTATTTGTTTAATTAAAGGCTTCAGAATCAACCAGAGATATTATGGCCTAGAAATAGTAGGTCAACATATATTTTTGGCAGTGTAAGAATTGTGTGACTCTTTTAACTTCTTGATAATATCTGACCTTTTTCTCACTTTAAATACTATATCATGTTGTACCTTTGTTTGTATTAGGAATTTTTCAATCAAAATTACTGAGCATTTATATGATTATATCTTCATTTTATAATGAAGGAATTGAGCCTTAAAAAGAGGTTAAGTAATTTACCTAAGGTTCCATGTAGAAAGTGGTAGGACCATGGTTTGTTCCATGTAGAAAGTGGTAGAACCATGGTTTGTACTAAAGATTCTGTATTTTAAAAAGATAACTCAAGGTGTTGTGAGGGATTAGATTGGAAGGCAAGGAATTCAGGACAGATGGATGTTGTAGAGGCTACTGAAACTGTCAGGAAAGAAAAGAGGACAGAGGGAATCGAGACAGCTACATGACAAGAGACATTTAATGGAATCAACAGCATTTGATGATTTGGTATGGAGGAGGAATGAAGTGTTGAAGGTGACCGCTGAAGTTATTTTTGTTTGTCTGTTTATTTTTAAATAGATTTCCCTAAAATAGGGAACAAAAAGAAAGAATGAAGTTTGGTAAAAATAATGTTTTGTGTCTGTGGTTGAGTTTAGCTAAGCAGGACATTGTTGGCACTTCTGCCCTGGAGCACAAATAAAAGATCAGAATAAAGATGTGGATTTATTGGTGACCTGGACTTATTCTTCAGTTGTCCTCCTCGAGTGCTTGATGTTTGCTTTGGTCTTTCATATCTGCTATCAAATAGAGTTATGAATTTTTCTTTTCATTTTGGCACCCTGTCAGAGAAGTATGCTCATATTTTATGTAAAGTGCCAATGTCACAATATAGGCTTAGCCAAATAACCAAACGTAAAAGTCAGAGTAAGCCTTTCCTTCTTCCATATTTTCTCTATACTGTTCTGTATGGCTGATCATTGAGGATTAAATCTAAACCTACCACTCCCTGGCCTCATTTTGCTAACTTCTGCTCACCAGGATGTAAGGTGTGCTGGAGATTTACCTGAGCTACATCTGATACTTTGCTCTTCTGATATACAAGTTTTGGGTTCTGGTGATATTGCCTGTGATACAAGAGTTAGATATGGCATGCTGATTACCTTTCACTTTGATGTCCTCTATAGAAACTGCTTCTTTGGGAGCCAGGACCTGTGAGGATGATCTCACAGAGCAGCAGTTGAGAGCAACCTCAGGTAATTGTTTCTATTCCTTCTCAAAATATTGCCTTGTCTTAAATAAATTTTTTTTTTTTTTTGAGTTGGAGTCTCACTGTGTTGTCTAGGCTGGAGTGCACTGTGTTGTCTAAGTTGGAGTGCAGCGGCATTATCACAGCGCACCATAACCTTGACTTCTTGGGCTCAAGTGATCCTTCTGCCTCAGCCTCCTGATTGGCTGCAGCTACAGGTGCAAGCCACCACGCCTGGCTAATTGTTAAATGTTTTGTAGGGGCAAGGTCTCACTATGTTGCCCAGACAGATCTCAAACTCCTGGGCTCAAGCAATCCTCCCAAAATGTTGGAATCATTTGTTACTCTCATAATTTATGTAACAAACATTCTCTGGAACTGTTCTAATTAGATCTGACTAGATTACGTATACAAATAAAGAAAAGAAAAATCAAATATATCCAATATTTGTAAGTATATGTAAAGTGACTTTAGTTTTCAGCGCACTTTTAGGTTCATAGCAAAATTTAGAGGAAGGTGCAGAATTTCCAAAATTCCTTCCCCTGACATGTTTATAGCCTTCTTCATTATCACCATCCCCCACCAGAGTGGTACACTTGCTCAATATGAACCTGTACTGACACAAAATTATCACTCAAATACCTTAATTTACATTAGGGATCTCTCTTGGTGTTATACTTTTTAAGAGTTTAGACAAAAGTATGATGACATGTATCAACCATGATAATATAATACAGAATAATTTCACTGTCCCAAAAATCTTCTGCACTTCACCTGTTCATTGCTTTCTCCTGCTTGATCCCTGGAAATCAGTGATCCTTTACTATCTCCATTGTTTTACTTTTTCCAAAATGGCATATGGTTGGAAAAATACAATACATAGGATTTTCAGAGTGGCTTCTTTCACCAAGTAATAAGCATTTAAGTTTTTTCCATGTCTTTTCATAGCTTGATACCTCATTACTTTTTAGTATTGGATAATATCAATATCCCGTTGTCTGGATATACCATAGTTTATCTATTCACCCACTGAAGGACATCTTGGCTGCTTCTAAGTTTTGGCAATTATAAAAAAGTGACCAAAAAATCTGTGTCCAGGTTTTTATGTGGACATAAATTTTCAACTTATTTGGTAAATACTAAGTAGCACAATTGCTGGATCGTATGGTAAGTTTTGTAAGAAACTGCCAAACTGCCTTTAAAAGTGTCTGTATGTACCATTTTGCAGTCATACCAGCAATGAATGAAAGTCCTTACTGCTTCACATCCTCACCAACATTTATATTGAGATACCACTACACACCTACTAGAATTTTGGTCATTGTAGTAGGTGTGTAGTGGTATCTCAGTGTTGTTTTTTATATGCATTTGCATTTATTTATTTGCTTAATGTGATGTTGAGTATCTTTTCATATGCTTATTGACCATCTTTATATCTTCTTTGGTGAGATGTCTGTTATGGTCTTTGACTAATTTTTTAAGTAGGTTGTCTGTTTGCTTATTACTAGATTGTAAGACTATATATTTTGGATGAAAGTCTTTATTTAGGTATGTCTCTTCCAAAGTTTCTCCCAGTCTGTGGGATATCTTATCATTTTCTGACAGTGTCTTTCACAGAGCAAAAATTTTTCATTTTAACAAAGTCCATCTTATCAATTACTTCTTTCATGGATTATGCCTTTAGTATGATATTGAAAAAGTCATTGCCAAACCCAAAGTCATCTAGATTTACTCCTAGGTTATCTTCTAGGAGTTTTGTAATTTTATATTTTGCATTTAAGTGTGTAATACATTTTGAGTTCAACTTTTGGAAAGATGTAAGGAATGCGCCTTTATTTATTTATTTAATTTTACATGTGGATATCCATAGCTTCTTAAAGAACAAGTAACTTCTCATTAAATCTTACATCTATGTTTATATACTATGAAGTTTCACTTAAATGACCAGTTTTATACAAAGTGTATCTCAATAAGCTGAATATTATTTTTCACAAGTCAACAACCTGGCTAATGGAGTTATTTTTGATAATTAATTAATTCATTGGATTTTGTATAGCCATGCCAACACATTCACCAGTCCCTGTGCTTTACTGTATATGTTAACAAATTACAGTTATACATTCTTAGCTGCATTATATTCAGATAATTTAGAAAGAAATTCACCCATCCTGCTACAATATGCCTCATTTATTTCATCTACTTAAGTATAACTTCAGTTTCCAGATTTATCTAATTAAAATCATGTACTATAAAGAACGAGAAATGCCTACGAAAAGTCTTTTGCCTCCATAATGGTATATTGGAGTACTTAAAAATTGTTTTGTTTGCAAGTGAAAACATCCCTGCAAGATAGGCCATTTGTCATACAAAATTTCAAAGTTATTTTTACCTTCACATATGCATGTCTCATGAATATTTTTTATTTTATATGTTGTTTTCTCCTAGAAAACTAGATAGTATATTTAAGATAAGGTAGAATAAACCTAGTCTTCCTCCCCCACCTCAAACCAATGAAAGGTTTTGTTAATGACTTGAGTGGAAGTAATATGAACAAGACTTATGATGAAACAAGCTAAAAAGTGACCACTCTCAGTCAACACATTTCTTTGTTGTTTGGTAAGTGAAAACTTTGAAATCTATATCTTCATTTCAATCTCTCTGAGAAGCTTTACATTTAAATATTCCCATGTTTTCTGGATATTTTCATCTAGATGTTTTACAGGGAAGCAAAATTCAACAAACTCCAACTTGAGCTTTCTTTTCTGCAAAACTATTTCTTCTTTTCCCCAACTCAATTGATGACATCACACCATAGATCTAGTTTCCCAAATAATAAAACTAGAAATCATCGGTTTTACCCAGTAAATTAGGGAGTACCTCTATGTGCCAGGGACTGCTGAGCATACATTACAAATAAGACATATGAAGTCCCTCGTTTTAGACAATATTTCTAAACAAATCAATAAACAAGATTTTCCAGATTGCAATAAATGTGATAAAGAAAAGGGATTATATGCTAGAGCAGAGGTTCTCAAAGTATGATTCCCTTTCAACCCTCTCAAGCAGCATCAGCACAACCTAGGAACTTGTAAGAAATTGTTGGGCCCCATGCAAGACCTGCTGAATCAGAGACACTGGAGTTAGACTCCAGCAAGCCACCCAGTTAACAGTGATTCCTGTTAAAGTCTGAGGGCCTCACCTGTGTGACAGGTGATGCACTGCATTAGAAGCAGTGATCAGAGAAGTTCTTGAGGAAATGAAAGGTGAGCTGAGTTCTGAATAAAGAGAAAAGTCAATTATGTAGAGTCTGGGGAAGCATATTCCTAGCAGAGGTGAAAACAAGTTGGTCACATTCCAGAAAGAGAAAGAAGGCTATCATGGAGAAGAATTAGTGAGTAAGAAAGAGAGTGGCATGGGATACAGTCAGAAAAGTAAGCAAGGACCTGATCATTTCAGCCCTAGTAAGAAGTTATATTATTTTAAGTGAAATAGTAAGCTACAACAGGGTCCAGACAGGAAAATGGATTGATTTTATTTAGTTGTATAGAATAAATCATAGGAAAGCAAGAGTAAGTCTAACATAGTTTTGGGACCATTCAGAAATACAGGTATGAGATTAAAGGTACAAGCAGTGGAAATGTAAAGTAGATGGATTCAGTATATATTAAGTATTTTGGAAGCAGAAATAGTGGAACTTGCTGATGATAAGAATGCCTATGAGTGAAAGAGAGAAGAGTCAAGGGTGACCCTTGCTTATGTCGGAAGGTGTCACGATTAATTGAAATGATGAAATGGGGGGAAATGGAGTAAGGTATGTTAAGGGGGGACCAAGAGCTCTGATACGGGCATATTAAGTTTGGTAGGGCTTTTAGATATTCAAGTGGAGATATAAAATCTAAAGTCATGCATCTGGATGAGATCATCTAGAGAGAGAATGGAGATAGAAAAAAGTGCTTAGTACCAATGTTACAGATAGTCTAGTATTTTGATTTTGTTTAGTGGAGGCCCCAGAAAAATGGAATAATTTAAAATACACATACTATATACAACAATATTATGAAATGCTTTAATACTTTCACTATTATTGTATGTAACATATTAGTGAAGAGACATTGATGAAAATAAACACTGCTTTACCATCTTTATTTTAAAATTTTATGAAATGTATTTTCCTCCGTTCTAATGCTCCTTTATTACATTTAATGTTAAATACATATTTTTCTCATAAAGTATCTTACATTTTATGGTATTTTACAACTGAGGAAATGTGGCACTTGAAAATTAGAATGTAGCCACTCCTTCCCTTAACCCCAAATTCTAACCTACATGATTTCTAGAGTGGTTTCTCTATATTTATACTCTTGACTCTAAGTCTATTTATATAATGAATGTCAAATTTATTTCTAAAACTCTCTTTGAGAATAAAAGTGACCTTTTATTCTGACTTATATGAAACTTTATGGTGTGTATAAGCTACTTTTTGATTATTTTTTGCATGATTAAAAATTTGCAAAGTTCTTATGGCTCCAAAGAGCCTACCTGTAATAAACAGCTTTCGCCTTCTAAACCACAAAACAGGTCTGAATTGCTTGAGCATTAGAGCTAATTGCCTGCCTACTTCAAAGGAAGAACCCGAAAAGAGAGAGGGAAAAAAAAAAAAAGACACAGAAGCAGGGGTATTGCAGGCAAATCCACCTCTAAAGGTTATGAGTTGTGGCTTGGAGGAGCCGGGCAAAGTTATGGCCTCAGAACTGCTGTTTGCGATTAAGTTGATGGGGAGAGTCTATTCCACAATCTTTCCCTGCTGCTGACACAGAGTCTTTGTTCACATTCAGATTTCTCAACTGTTGCCAGGGTCAGGCTGAGGTCAGACACCACAGTGATGTATAGAAGAACATGTCTGGGAATTTCTCTCACACTTAAAACACATACCAGAAAATGAAGAAGAGGACCCTGCAAAATCTGTCTGATGAGACCCAGATTATACTGTAGTTTTTCTTTTAGTGCCTTCATAATTTTCTTTTTCTTCTCCTGACACACAATGTTTTATTAATGTGAGTTGCGATAGCCCTTACAATTTTATGTCCCCTCAAGATAAGGACACTCAGTAGCACTCTGACACTTCATTTTCCAGCCCTGGGGGAAAGGGCCAGTAAATCTACTCCAAGAAGTCTTGCAACCCTTCCCCAGGAACAGTTGAAAAGTAATTGCTATGATCTGTTGTAGGTTGTGGGCCTGACACTGGATATCATGTCACATGTGTGAACTTGGGACGGACACAGCCCAATCCAGTCATGATCTCACCCCTCCAGTCTCCCAAACCCAGCTCAACCACTGTACCCACCAGCCTGGCCTCGTGCTGGGAGGAGAAAGCCTGTGTTTGATCAGTAATTATCACTTGACAGGTGAAAGCAGGCACTGATAACACTGACCAGAAGTGTTGTTACTCTCTCAAAGTTAAATTTCCAAGCGTATTTGCCCGAAAGGAAAGCTTCCTCCACCTAAACAGGAATCTCCCCTTTGCTTTTGTGCAGAGGCAAAGGGCAAAAATGGAATAAAGGAATTTGAATGGTACCTTTGAGAACTCACAGTTGAAACAAACTCTTATTTTGAATGTATTAAATATCCTAACTTCCCTTTATCTTCTTGGAGTTTATTACTGAACCCAAACTGTCCCCCTCTGCTGTCCTGCTCACACAGTTGCAGAGCATGACTGGCAAGTGAGGCACTAAATAGAAATTTTTTTTTTTTGTGCTCAGCTGTTACATATGACAGTGGATATTTCATTCTGCTGTCAGAACATTATTAATAAAACATGGGGTGTGGAGAGGGCCACGATTTCCCCTTTCAATCACTATAGCATTTGCAATGAAAATTTTATTCAGTGTGTAATTTTCAGTTAATGCGTGACACTTAAAATGTCCATAGCAGCGTTTTGTATGGTTATTGAAGGGTTAATTGTATCATGTTCTCTGCATAAAAGCTCTGCTTATCAAAAGCAAATAGAAGAGTGTATGCAAATGTGTGTCGATGACCTTTTGCCTTTCCAGGGTTAATTTATATGGTCATTAAAGATTTTATGAAATTGAGCAGCCTGGTGCTTCAAATCCCATTTTACCTTCTTCTCCTAATTTATGTAATTCCTACCTGAACAGGGGAATATGATTTTTATTTTTTGTGCTGCAATGAAAACAGCATGCCATGCTGTGGGGAGTTGCAAGCCTGGTTATCTGGCATTACTCAGATTGCTAAAAATTCATTAAAATGTGACATCAGCACAGTGAGAGACAAATGATCACAGGATGAAAGAGAACAGTGGGCCTTTCACGGATTAGTGCTACACAGCCCCAGCATAGAGGCTAACTGCATAAACAGATTAATCCACCAGCAGTGGCATAGCTAAGATTTACAGAATAATTAAATAGGGTTGAGTTACTATGAGGATTTCCATGTAATCTAGCTGGTGTGAACCTGTGAATGAGGTGTGGGGTGATGTGGTTGTCATAGAAGAAGTATACCTTGTTATGTCTTATGCCCTATATAGCTCCCCCTACAGAGAAAAGAAAAAAAAAAAAAAAATATATATATATATATATATATTTCCCCAATGTAACCAAAGTTTTGAGATCTTACCCTAACAAAATTCCAAATAATTCCTCTGAGGTCTAGGGTCTGAAGGCAAGAGTAACACCTGTCTTATATTTAACCCATTGTTATCACATTATTTCACTAAGAATTTTTCTAAGTATCCGGTTTGTTCTGACACCTATTCAAGTCTATGGAACAGTGGGTTCATGTTGTTACAAGGTCTACCATAGAAATCTCAGAATTGAGATTTTTTCTAAGAATCTTTTTTCAGCTTGAACTGTACTAAAAAGAATTTATTTTAGTTTAGTATAGGCACATGCTCTCAATGGATACAAAAGAAGTTGCTTTAGATAAAAAGTTTGTATTGGTACAATCAGCATGATCAGCATAGGTGTTTGCATAAATATATATTCTCTTTGGAGTGTGAATATCTGCAGATGATTCATAAGTAACAAAGTTGTCAGGTGGTCACCTAGTTTATTTCAGTATGCACTTTTGGGGGGTTTTCAATTCTACTGACTGGTCTGCCTTTCTTAACAGAAGAACAAAGTGAGGAGGCAGAAGGAGCTATTAAGCCTACAGCAGTGGCTGAGGATGATGAGAAAGACACAAGTGAGAAAGACAATAGTGAAGGCAAAAACTGTAATAAAGACTCTGGTAAGATGCTAGAATCTTTCACCTTTCATTTCCCTGCAATCAACCCTTCCTTCACCTCCCCCCCCAAGCTTATTAAATGCCTTTATTCATTTTAAACTGTCTGAACATTCCCACTACTATTCATTGCATGTGCATTTTGCATGTGATTTCTATCAGTAGCCTCCCATTGACCTATTTTTAATCATAACCATCTGACAGAATAGATGTGGATAAGTTGAAGAATATTACAGGACGACCAGCGAGATTATTTTTTAATCAAATCAGTTTGTGTGCTTGTAATTTTTTAAGCGCCTTTCATTAATCTTAGCTATACTTGTGATTCCTCTGATGGCATATTAATTTTTTATAAGCACAGGATTAGATATCACTTGAATTTTGTCATTCAGTCTCATGTATTCCCCCCCAACCACATAACCCTAAAAATAAATGCTATTTTTCCTTGCTTTTTTTTTTACAACTTACACTCAGGAATTTGCCCTTTTTCAGGGCATCTATTTGAGGTATTTCAAACAAAATCCAGTGAAAAAGTTTACAGATGATTCAGCCTAAGAAAGAGGAAATATCATTGAAAAGGGATTAGGTGCTGGGTAATTTTGATCTTCTAGAATAGACAAATCCCAGTAATGAAAGCTACTGTCTTTGAAAACAAACCTTCGTGTCATGACATTTACTTGTGCACAAACAAACCCTAGGCCAGCATCTGGTATGGATACCTAAGGCTTTTTCTGTGTTTGATTTGGCAAATATATGACTTCATCCATGCTTTGTATGTATGAGATGGAAATCTATGGTCGCAATGAATATTACATTGGCTACTTTTGCTGCACGCTATACCTAGTTTTATTATGTTGGACTCATTGAAGCAGAAGAAGTGCTGAAACGGGTTCAAGCCTATTAGTTTCAGGTAGTCATCTATCTTTTCCTTGAGTTCCAGTGACAGCTGCATATAAAGAAGCTTGTATTCACTATGAAGACATTGGGTTGTGCAAAAAAAAATCATTTTTACATGCAAGTTTATTTAAACCTGAATCATCCCATATTTGTAATTCAGTCTTTGCATATCTAAGTTTTCCATTCCCTTCAAAAATTATTTGAAGGGCTTCCCTGTTCCCTCCCCATACAGTTCAGTGCTAAATTTCTGTCAGGAGTCCAATGAGAAAAGCACCATTGAAATTTGCTCCTAGGATATAGTGTCTAACATATGATTCTAATTTCACCTAAACAAAGAGGATCTAAAGTTGGTATTGAGTCTAAAGCAATGTAAAAATTCCAGTGCTGTATATTAATAAGCTAGCTCCTGATGTTTATTGACAAGGAATGTGGAGTACCTAGTAATGTGAAGGGTAGTAGCATCTAAACTTTGTTTGGAAAGGGTTGGAAATAGCAAGGTGATCCATTTATTTATCCTCTCTGATGGACCTCATCAAGACAAGCTGCTTGACTGGTTCAGGGAGGGCAGGACTCAATCTGTATTCAATGGCATCTTTCACAAAGCAGTACCAAAGCACACCGCAGAGTATATCCTTCTCATTCTTCAGAACAATGTATTACCCACACATATCACATTAGTGTTCACTGAGTGCCCATGTAATACTTAGGTGTATGACATTATGCTAATTTTTAAATATCTAATATCTAATACCTTATAAAGGATGGATCTGGGAATCCCTTGAAAATTGATCTAATCTTCCCTTGAGGAAAGAGTCTTTCTTGGAACATGCCAGAGATGCAGGGGCTCTATCACCTCAAGCACCATTTACTGCTCTGCATAAGTAATGGGCTCAATCCCTCCCTAATAGCCTGGTGAGTTATTGTCCTTCCTTGAGCACATAATTGTACTATCCACACAGGATTCTGGCATATGAGAGGATACAGATCACTGTATAATGGTGGTTATTTAAAATAAATTTTATCCCTGTAGAAATGCCTCCTCAGGTAAATCTACGAGGTTAAAAAATGGGTTCTAAGCAAGTACCAACTAAAAGCAATTGCTGGGATGCAAATATTTAGCTTTGAAACCTCCCAGTCTTCAAGATGAACCTAAATTAATCTTATTAGGTTAAAAAATTTCATGGATATTTTTTCCTTGCAAATATTTTTAATGATTCAATAAACACACACACACACACACACACACACACAAACACAGTTGTATTTTTCTTATAACGGTGATAAATGTATTAAAAAATACTAGCAAACTTACAAATTAATCACTGTCTTAAGGTTAGATGGGAAGACAGTTTGACCCCACCCTAGCATAGAATTTTTTAGACAGGAAGGAATTAACACATGTTAGAAAGAGTATGTTTGTATAAGCTGTTGTGCTATGTTGCTGACATTAATCTGTAGGACTAAAGCTTTCAAAATGAGACTTGGCAATATGCAAGTTATATTTGTTGAATATTCATTCATAATAGAAAAGCCTTCTAATGCCTCATTCATATTGTCATTTAAATCTAGTGCCACTTTAGATTAATTATAATCCAAATTATAGCTCTGTGCAGTACAAGAATTAATATAGAGTTTATCCAGATTAATACATTTGCATTGAAAATGTAATATGTCTCTGCCATGGCTAAGGGGACCACTTTTTAATAAGGGAGTAAACATGAGGAAAGATGGAAATTAACCTTCATTATTGCAATTAAAATTATCCTTTCATTCTAGTCTCATTAGAAAGAATACTGTACAAGTAATTATAATTTATAATTATTTGGAGATGAATAACATCTTCTGTTATATCCAAATTTTAGAGTATTCAAACTTTATCAAACACATTGACTCATAAATAGTAACTCAGTTTTTTAATTGTTTTTTTCAAGATTCACTTTGCATACGTGTTATTGGATTTTTCTTGTTACGAGTATAAACCATTTTCCAACCTTCTGTATTTTAGGGGTTGAAAATTATTAAGTAGGTGGCATCTGTATTGAAATAAATTAAGCCATTTTTATATTAGCAGTCTCATGCAAGTTAAATAATCCTATAACTGACAGATAATCATTTGCTCATCTATTTGGCAGTGCTTATTTGTAATTAGACTTCATTTTTTAGCTAAAATGCACTGAAATGACATTGTTCTTTGAGAATCTTGTGGTATCCTCAATAACAAAATAAATTATGACCTATTTCAAATTTTTTCTGATCTAGAGTAACAGATAGGATTTATTTCAAATAAAGTTGCAGACATAAACTATGAACAATCACAAAACTTAAACTTTCTAAAATTAATTTGCCTTTATTTGAATAGAAGGCACTTCTAGGGTAACACAATTTAAGAAAAAGACCCCAGAGTTGATTTACTATAATCTACCAAGAATGCCATAATATTAAACCCAAAGTAGCACCCCTTTGGGTATAAAAGGCATACACACATAGAATGTAACTTCCATTATCTTTACAAAATTCTGACGACCTGACTAATACTCAAGAGTCTGTTTTTGTCATATGTTACCACATCTCAGTATTCTCTGCTTCCTCCTCCCATCAGTGACATGCATTTCTGGGGTGCCTACCTAAAGTTAAGTGGTCTGACCTTTATTTATAACTTTTTGGTAATTTAAAATAATATTACCTTTAGGAGGATCCTAGTTTATATTAAGATCATAATTTAATAAACTAAGTTAATTAGCCAAAAACTATTGAAGTTGACACATATATTGAGTTGAATGCTGCAGCCAACAGTTATCACAATGGCCATATCATAATGACCTTAAAACTTAACACTTACCTTCTTGATGCAACATGGAACATCACTAAATTCAAATACAATTATATATTTGATGAATATTAATAAGCATAAAATAATAATATACTTTTAATATACATAGTATTAATTTTACCAGACATGCACACTAATGGATAGGCTTAGTAAAATGTTTCAAATCTTGAAATCAATATTTTTGATCAATAGTATCAGTATGAGAATAAAATATACATTATATATGCTTATGGAAATCAGCCCACAGCTATACATCGACTGGATTTAGAAGTTTCTAGAAGGTTTGTTCTATTTCTGATAATCTGAAGGGCCTGCAAGCAAAGAGTCACGGAAATTCTCTTTTAACTTGTGTGACACAGTCTTTGATAGCATAGGGTATTGAATCAACTTATCATTTGGTCATGTCCAATTCTACCATGTACACAAAAGAATGATAAGGGATATGACATTGTATTATTCTCTTAAGGAAATATATTCTTACTTATTGATGGGAGAACTTTTAAAGAAAAATCTCACAGGAAAAGACAATTGATAGACACTTGCTGATTTAAATGACAATCATTTTATATAACTTGGTCTAATACTTTAAGCAGCAAATTTTATTTGCAAATGCTAAATATCATATTGTTTTCTTAAATGCTTGTTTTAACACTTTTAAAATAATATCCCGAAGTATATTCTGCTTTGAGAAAGGAAAATATACTTTTGTGATTCCAGAATTAATTATATGGTAAACATTCCTGTTTTTAACATCTTTGGATATCAACTACTTGGATATGTTTAAGTTAATGTAGTGAAACTTTTCATTTTAAATTTAAGTTCATTCAAATACAAATATATTTTTTCAACTATCTAGAAAGAACCTAAATTTCTTCAAGACATATAAAAAACAAATGTGCCAATTCAAATAAAAGCTAGTGTTTATAAATCTAAAAATTAATATCAGTATAATCTGTCAAAAACTTTGTACTGGTTGTATATTCACCATGAACTCCCGGAGAATAAAATTAATGTCATTATGTCATTTAAATTTTATTTTAATTTTGGTCTGCATGGAGTCACTGTTACTTTTACATTTCTTTTTGAATTTGAAATTTCTGAAATTATTTCTATGGTATAAAACATGCATGTCTATCCAAGGTAGAAATGGAATTTTTTTTGGTTTACATTTACTTTGCTTTCATAACATCCTTGACCTTATTTCTAAATTAAAACTGGGTTATTTTTCAATAAGGCGCAATTTGTTCATTTATATGAATCGTATGTGGATTGAAAAAAAAATCAAGATAAATCTTCATGCACAGCATACAATCAGATTACGTTTGGACTATATATTTACGCCAGGTCTGATAGCAATCAATGGTTTAGCTTCATTGCATTTCAAGATGTATTTGCACCCAGTTGTCCAGTGATAGTGTCCTCACCCTGGAAATAATTTAGTTGCAAATTGACTGGAAGATGGTGAAAATTGAAAGTTAAAATTAGAAATACTCATAATAAACAGCAGAAAAAAGGTCAGATGATACCGTGCTATGATGAGATTGGAATGGCTGGTAAATGAGGTTTTGTGTTTGTCGTGAGATGTATGTGACAAGCCTACCCAATGTCGCTATAATATCCAGCCTCACAGAGAATATTATCGGGCAAATTGATGCTGGAAAGAATCTTTGGTTAGATTGGGAAATAAGAATCTCACTCTTTGATGTGTATGAGGTTCCTACACACATCGCATATCTGTGCAAAATTTTAAATCGCCTTTAACACCAAATATTTAAATTAACCTCATAAAACAATTATATTCTTGAGATTTGCATTATAATGTTATACATACAGCCAACCGCTGAAATATTTACAGTAAGGAGTAAATTACTCATAGCTATAATAGGCATGTAATGTATGGTTAATTTTAAATATTTTCAATTTACAAATTCATTCATGACATAAAAATATTATCACTGGCATTACTAAATAACAACCAGGAAGCTGTTCCTGGAATTTTGAAATCTTTGCAGTGCCCAAGAATTTTAGAAAAGAGATAATTAAACATTAGTAGCAATAATGATTTTTTAAGTTAGTATTTGTGAATGGGAGTAGATTTGCTTTAATGTGATAAAGGCATTTTGAGACACCAGAGAGCATGTGTTATTGATGAATCTTTCAAGGCCACCAAAGGTTATCTAAACACAAGACAGGAGTACATTTTAAAATATATTTATAAAGTCCACTTAGTCAGTAGACAAAAAGAAGTGTGCTTTTTGCCTTTTGAGATTAGCATCATTTAAAAGTGCTTGTCTGGTTCTTTTTGTGATTCAGTGCGTTTAAAGGCACCACTATTTGAAACACATATTTTTTTCTGATTTTGACATTATAGGTATTTTTAAAATTGAATTGTTCTGTTCTTTTTGGGAATCAGGAATAATCACACCAGAGAAGGAACTAAAAGTCAGTGTGGCAGGGGGGACCCAGCCACTCCTGCTAGCAAAAGAAGAGGATGTTGCAACAAAAAGGTCGAAACCTATAGAGGACAATAAATTCTGTCATGAACAGGTAAATAACATTTTTACCCGTTTACTGCATATATCTTTAACTTTTTTTATTGCTCCTGATAGCTTTAAAGCCCCAAATGATTCCATGCTGTGGAAATGTATATAGACACTACAGTTGGCATTATAATTAACTCTTGGTATTATTTCTAATGTTTTAAAGTCTTCAAACTACACTAACTCTGTTGAAATAGCTAGAAGGGAAGATATGGAATGTTCCCAACACAAGAAATGATAAATGTATGAGGTTATGGATATCCCAGTTACCCTGATTTGATCATTTTACATTATATGCATGTATCAAACTATTACATGTATTCTAAACTATGTACAACTATAATGTATCAATAAGAAAATACATTCACTAATAGTGGCCATGTTTATTTTCCAGTTCTATCAGTGTCCTTATTGTAACTACAACAGTAGGGACCAAAGTCGTATCCAGATGCATGTCCTGTCGCAGCACTCTGTGCAGCCAGTCATCTGCTGTCCTCTCTGCCAGGATGTCCTCAGCAACAAAATGCACCTCCAACTGCATCTGACACATTTGCACAGTGTGTCTCCGGATTGTGTGGAGAAACTGCTTATGACAGTAAGGACACCAAATGTTGATGCATGTGGGACATAATCGGTATAAGGGTGTCAACACAAAATCTGTAATTATCAGTTGAACTTTATTCTGAGCCATTTGGAGTTCTTTTATTGATTGTGTTATAGTAATCACAGTCAAGGCCAATTTGTGATCTCCTTTGCATAGAAAAAAATATGATACAAGGCAATGTTTTTGGGTTATCATTATAAAGAAAAAATCTACAAAAACTTTTAAACCACAATAATAATAATAAAAGAATACAACATTGCCACAGCATTGATATGACATTTGAAGGGGTAGCAATGATCTGTACTATTCACAAAATATCCCTGCTTTGGTTAGAAAAATGTAAGTGGAATATGCTACTGAAAAAAGGGAAATGTGATCGAGTTTGTGATTTTTAGGATACATTTAACATGAACCCCTTTGGTTTTCAAAGGTGCCTGTCCCTGATGTGATGATGCCGAACAGTATGCTACTGCCAGCAGCCGCCTCTGAAAAATCAGAGCGGGACACACCTGCAGCCATTACAGCTGAGGGATCTGGGAAATATTCAGGTATGCCACCTTATAATCGAGATCTGTGAAAAAACAAGCTCAGGGGCCTGCATTTGTGATACTGCTTGAAGATCTTCTACCAAAGACTTTTCTTTTTTTAAAGCACAGAGAAAAACAAAAGCATGATATTTCCAAGAGCCATATTTTCCAAGGCATATTTAGTATCTGGCTGTTTGTAAGAACTTTGGGAGACCCATGTGGGACACACAAGAATATTTTGTGCGTTCTAATTTATGAAAACCAAGGTATGGCCCTCCGGCATCATACTAATTGCAGCATACTGTAGTAACCTTTGATGTGTTTTCTCCCCTATCCTGAAATTCCTTGAGGTCAGGGGTTGTTTCTTGTTTCCCTTTATATCTCCATTATCCAGCCCAGTGCTTGCCACACAGTAGTTGCCCCGCAAACATTACTTCAAAGAATCAGCTAGGCAGAAACCTTTAGGGGCTCCTATTTGCAATATTTATTAACATTTAAGCAGTACATTTTCTTACTGTAAGAGATCTGTTTGTGTTTTCTCCTAATAGGTGAAAGTCCAGTGGATGACAAAAGTATGGCAGGTCTTGAGGATTCAAAGGCTAGTGTGGAAATAAAGAATGAGGAGCAGAAACCAACAAAAGAACCCCCAGAAGTGTCGGAATGGAATAAAAATAGCAGTAAGGATGTGAAAATCCCTGACACGCTGCAAGATCAATTAAGCGAACAGCAAAAAAGGCAACCACTCTCTGTTTCTGACCGCCATGTTTATAAGTATCGCTGTAACCATTGTAGCTTGGCTTTTAAAACTATGCAGAAGCTTCAGATACATTCCCAGTATCATGCAATTCGGGCTGCAACAATGTGTAACCTCTGCCAACGCAGTTTCCGTACATTCCAGGCTTTAAAAAAACACTTGGAAGCAGGCCACCCCGAGCTGAGTGAAGCTGAACTTCAACAGCTGTATGCCTCCTTGCCCGTGAATGGAGAATTGTGGGCAGAGAGTGAAACGATGGCCCAGGATGACCATGGTCTAGAGCAGGATATGGAGAGAGAGTATGAGGTGGACCACGAAGGGAAGGCAAGTCCTGTAGGAAGTGACAGTAGCTCTATTCCAGATGACATGGGCTCTGAACCAAAGCGGACCTTACCTTTTAGAAAAGGGCCCAATTTTACAATGGAAAAATTCCTTGATCCATCTCGTCCATATAAATGTACAGTGTGTAAAGAGTCGTTCACCCAAAAGAACATTCTCTTGGTCCATTATAATTCAGTTTCTCACCTGCATAAGTTGAAAAAGGTTTTGCAGGAAGCCTCCAGTCCTGTTCCGCAAGAAACCAACAGCAGCACAGATAACAAACCCTACAAGTGCAGCATCTGCAATGTTGCATACAGCCAAAGCTCGACATTGGAAATCCACATGAGGTCTGTACTCCACCAGACAAAGGCCAGGGCCGCAAAGCTGGAGCCCAGTGGTCACATGGCAGGTGGGCACAGCATTGCAGCAAACGTTAACAGCCCCAGCCAAGGGATGCTAGATTCCATGAGTTTAGCAGCAGTAAACAGCAAAGATACCCATTTAGATGCCAAAGAATTAAATAAAAAGCAAACTCCTGAATTAATCTCTGCTCAGCCTACACATCACCCACCACAGTCACCAGCACAAATTCAGATGCAACTACAGCACGAGTTACAACAGCAAGCTGCATTCTTTCAGCCTCAATTTCTAAACCCAGCCTTCTTGCCTCATTTTCCTATGACCCCAGAAGCACTGCTACAGTTTCAGCAGCCTCAGTTTCTCTTTCCATTCTACATACCTGGGACGGAGTTTAGCTTGGGGCCAGATTTGGGCTTGCCCGGCTCTGCCGCATTTGGGATGCCTGGCATGACAGGGATGGCTGGCTCCTTGCTTGAAGACCTGAAGCAGCAGATTCAAACCCAACATCATGTTGGCCAAACTCAGCTCCAGATATTACAGCAACAAGCACAACAATACCAAGCCACACAGCCTCAGCTGCAGCCTCAGAAACAGCAACAGCAGCAGCAGCAGCAGCAACAACAACAACAGCAGCAGCAGCAGCAGCAGCAGCAACAACAGCAGGCAGGCAAACTGTTGAAACAAGAGCAAAGTAACACAGCGAGCACAGACTGCCAAATCATGAAGGACGTGCCATCGTACAAGGAGGCGGAAGAGATTGCTGAAAAGCCAGAAAAACCAAAGCAAGAATTGATAAGTGATGCCGAAGGACTCAAAGAAGGCAAAGACACAAAGAAACAAAAATCCTTGGAGCCATCCATCCTGCCACCCCGAATAGCTTCAGGGGCCAGAGGAAATGCCGCCAAAGCACTATTGGAAAACTTTGGTTTTGAACTGGTCATTCAGTATAATGAAAACAGGCAGAAGGTACAGAAAAAGGGCAAAAGTGGCGAAGGTGAAAACACTGACAAACTGGAATGCGGAACATGTGGTAAATTGTTTTCCAATGTTCTTATTTTAAAGAGTCACCAAGAACATGTACATGGGCAATTTTTTCCATATGGAGCGCTAGAAAAATTTGCTCGTCAATACAGGGAGGCCTATGACAAGCTTTATCCAATTTCTCCATCTTCACCAGAAACACCGCCGCCGCCACCTCCCCCTCCTCCCCTGCCTCCAGCTCCTCCACAACCTTCTTCTATGGGTCCTGTAAAGATCTCAAACACGGTTTCTACTCCTCTGCAAGCTCCACCACCCACACCTCCACCACCACCACCGCCTCCTCCTCCCCCTCCTCCTCCCCCGCCGCCTCCACCTTCTGCTCCCCCACAGGTCCAGCTGCCTGTTTCTCTGGACCTGCCACTCTTTCCTTCCATCATGATGCAACCTGTGCAACACCCTGCGCTTCCTCCCCAGCTTGCCCTGCAGCTGCCACAGATGGACGCGCTCTCGGCAGACCTTACTCAACTTTGCCAGCAGCAGCTCGGCTTAGATCCCAACTTCTTAAGGCATTCTCAATTCAAACGCCCACGGACAAGAATTACAGATGACCAACTAAAAATCCTGAGGGCTTACTTTGACATCAATAATTCTCCAAGTGAAGAACAGATCCAAGAAATGGCAGAGAAATCTGGCCTCTCCCAGAAAGTTATCAAACACTGGTTTCGGAATACTCTTTTCAAGGAACGACAGAGAAATAAGGATTCGCCGTACAACTTCAGTAACCCTCCTATAACCGTTTTGGAAGATATCCGAATTGATCCACAGCCTGCCTCTTTAGAACATTACAAATCGGATGCATCCTTCAGTAAAAGGTCTTCTAGAACGAGGTTTACTGACTACCAGCTTAGGGTTCTACAAGACTTTTTTGACACTAACGCCTACCCAAAAGATGATGAAATAGAACAACTCTCCACTGTTCTTAACCTACCGACCCGGGTTATTGTTGTATGGTTCCAGAATGCTCGTCAGAAAGCACGAAAGAGTTATGAGAATCAAGCAGAAACGAAGGATAATGAGAAAAGGGAACTCACGAATGAACGGTACATCCGAACAAGCAACATGCAGTACCAGTGTAAAAAGTGCAATGTGGTTTTCCCCAGGATCTTTGACTTGATCACACATCAGAAAAAGCAGTGTTACAAGGATGAAGACGACGACGCCCAGGATGAAAGCCAAACGGAGGACTCCATGGATGCCACCGATCAAGTGTTGTACAAGCATTGCACAGTGTCTGGCCAAACAGATGCAGCCAAAAACACTGCTGCCCCTGCCGCAGCAAGTTCTGGCTCTGGGACCAGCACCCCCCTGATTCCATCACCCAAGCCAGAACCCGAGAAGACGTCTCCAAAACCTGAATATCCCACCGAAAAGCCAAAGCAGAGTGACCCCTCTCCCCCTTCTCAAGGCACCAAACCAGCCCTGCCGCTGGCATCGACTTCCTCCGACCCACCGCAGGCGTCCGCAGCCCAGCCACAGCCACCAAAACAACCCCAACTTATTGGAAGACCCCCCTCAGCCTCCCAAACCCCGGTCCCTTCCAGCCCCCTGCAAATTTCCATGACTTCTCTCCAGAACAGTCTACCTCCACAGTTACTACAATACCAATGTGATCAGTGTACAGTTGCCTTCCCGACCCTGGAACTCTGGCAGGAGCACCAGCACATGCACTTCCTCGCTGCTCAAAACCAATTCCTTCACTCTCCCTTCCTGGAGAGGCCCATGGATATGCCCTACATGATTTTCGACCCCAACAACCCGCTGATGACCGGCCAGCTGCTGGGCGGTTCTCTCCCCCAGATGGCGCCCCAGGCCGGCTCCGCCCACGCCGCGGCCCCGGCCACCCTCGCCGCTTCCCTGAAGCGGAAGCTGGACGACAAAGAGGACAACAACGGCAGCGAGAAGGAGGGCGGGAACAGCGGCGAAGACCAACACCGCGACAAGCGCTTGAGGACCACCATCACCCCGGAGCAGCTGGAGATCCTCTACGAAAAGTACCTGCTGGACTCCAACCCCACCCGCAAGATGCTCGACCACATCGCGCGCGAGGTCGGGCTGAAGAAGCGAGTGGTGCAGGTCTGGTTCCAGAACACGCGGGCGCGCGAGCGCAAGGGCCAGTTCCGGGCGGTGGGCCCCGCGCAGTCGCACAAGCGCTGCCCCTTCTGCCGCGCCCTGTTCAAAGCCAAGTCGGCGCTGGAGAGCCACATCCGCTCGCGGCACTGGAACGAGGGGAAGCAGGCCGGCTACAGCCTGCCCCCCAGCCCCCTGATCGCCGCCGAGGACGGGGGCGAGAGCCCACAGAAGTACATTTATTTCGATTACCCGTCTCTGCCCCTCGGTAAGATCGACCTCTCCAGTGAGAACGAGCTGGCGTCGACGGTGTCCACACCTGTGAGTAAGACAGCGGAGCTGTCGCCCAAGAATCTCTTGAGCCCTTCTTCGTTTAAGGCCGAGGGCCCCGAGGACGTGGAGACCTTGAACGCCCCGCCGGCGGAGGCGGGGTATGATCAGAGCAAGACGGATTTTGACGAGACTTCGTCCATCAACACGGCCATCAGCGACGCCACCACCGGAGACGAGGGCAACGCCGACATGGAGAGCGCCCCGGGGAGCTCCGGGGAGGGGAAACCCGCCTTGTCTCCCAAAGAGCCCAAAACGCTCGACGCTCTGGCCAAGACCGCGACCACGCCCACCGCGGAGGTCTGCGACGACAAGTTCCTGTTTTCCCTCACGAGCCCGTCGATCCACTTCAGCGACAAAGACGGCGACCACGACCAGAGCTTCTACATCACGGATGACCCGGATGACAACGCCGACCGCAGCGAGACGTCCAGCATAGCCGACCCCAGCTCGCCGAACCCGTTCGGGTCCGGCAATCCTTTCAAGTCCAAAAGTCACGATCGGCCGGGCCACAAGCGCTTCCGAACCCAGATGAGCAACCTCCAGCTCAAGGTCCTGAAGGCTTGCTTCAGCGACTACCGGACGCCCACCATGCAGGAATGTGAGATGCTGGGGAACGAGATCGGCCTGCCCAAACGCGTGGTCCAGGTGTGGTTCCAAAACGCAAGGGCGAAGGAGAAGAAATTCAAAATCAACATAGGGAAGCCGTTCATGATCAACCAAAGTGGGACGGAAGGCGCCAAGCCCGAGTGCACCCTCTGCGGGGTGAAGTACTCCGCCCGCCTGTCCATCCGAGATCACATTTTCTCCAAACAGCACATTTCAAAAGTGAGGGAGACCGTCGGCAGTCAGCTGGACCGGGAGAAAGATTACTTAGCCCCGACCACCGTTCGGCAGCTGATGGCACAGCAAGAACTCGATCGCATAAAGAAAGCTTCGGACGTGCTGGGCTTGACGGTGCAGCAGCCAGGCATGATGGACAGCGGTTCCCTTCACGGCGTCAGCCTGCCAGCGGCCTACCCGGGCCTGCCCGGCCTTCCTCCAGTCCTCCTCCCTGGAATGAACGGTCCATCCTCCTTGCCTGGATTTCCACAAAATTCAAACAGTAAGTCATGGACAGGAGAGTCAGTGTAGTTGATTCCGTAACATCAGACAGCCGATCACGTGGAACCCAGAACAGGGTGCATTTGGGTTTCTTTTAATTTCAGTAAGTGGAGCCAGTAAATTGCTTGAAGTATATATTCTATTGGCTATAGCTAAAAAACGGGAAGTAGGTCAACCTGGAACACATACACACACACACACACACACACACACACACACACACACACACACACGGAAAAATAGAGGCTAGATAGATCATAGCAGATTTTCAGAACTATATGAATTATTTGTATCTTCACATCTTTATGCCATAGAAATATATATTTTTTTTTTTACATTCTAACTTCGATGCTGAGTTAAAATGGCATTCCAGCCCAAACATAGTCTTTGGTCCACATATTAAGACAGTGAAGCATTATACATTCATTGGCATCGTATGTTGGGGCACGGGATTTTTGTTTTGCTTTGTTTTTACCCCCACAAGCGCCACAGACTTCAAAAGTTAAAAGATCCCTTGACACAGGAGTTCACCCACATTACACCTAGGAGAAAATAAAGCTTATGTTTACAGTTCAGCAATTAAACATATGAATCCCGTAATTTGTACTTTAGCATTGCTATATGATTTTGATTTTTGTAGCATCTGTTGCTACTTGTTATCTAAGTAAATTCAGCAACCTTAGAAATAACTTACTATCGCTTCATGCTTTTCTACCCCCACCCCTTCCCCCAGCTAAAGTCTATATGTAAGGCAAAACAAAATTATAAAGCTGTTTAAGGCACCCGTAGATGTTCACTCTAATTCTGTGTTCATCAAAAGAAATGTAATTTGTGCAGTTTAGATTTTGTGAATACATTCAGATATTAAATTATGTTAGATTAAATAAATTACAGTGTAAGGCAATCAAGTAGCCAAAAATATAACAGAAGCTATATTGCTCAAAAGAGAAAAAAAGGTTCTAATTTCTTATTTTAAGTCATTTTTATTTTGCAAATTATAAGTGATTTTTTTTTCTTTTTAAAAGAAATACTTGAAGCCGGGCTCGGTGGCTCAGCCTGTAATCCCGCGCCTTTGGGAGGCTGAGGTGAGTGGATTGCCTGAGCCCGCGGGTTCGAGACCCGTCTGGGCAGCAAGACCTCACCTCTACAATAAAAATCAAAAAAATCAGCCGGGCGTGGTAGCGCATACCTGTAATTCCGGCTACTCGGAAGGCTGAGGCGGAAGGATCGCCGGAGCCCGGCAGGTGGAGGCTGCGGTGGCTGGCAGCGGCCACTGCACTCCAGTCTGGGCGACAGAGTGAGACTCCAACTCAAAAAAAAAAAAAAAATACTTGAAATGCTAAGGAGATTTATCTAAAATTTACTGATTACCTACTGGACATGGTAGCTCACACTTGTAACACCAGCACTTGGTGGAACTGGAACCGAGGTGGGAGGATTGCTTGAACCCAGTTCTAGACGAGCCTAGGCAACATAGCAAGACCTTGTCTCTACAAAAAAATAAAAAATAAAATAAAATAAAATAAAATAAAAAATATATATATATCACCACTGTAGTCCCAGCTCCTCTGGAAGCTGAGGTGAGAGGATGGCCTGAGCCTAGAGGGTTCAGGCTACAGTGAGCCCTGATCCTGTCACTGCACCCAGCCTGGCTGACAGAGTGATTCCCTGACTCAAATAACAATAATCAAATAATAATTTACTGATTACATATATCTACAAAGTAAAAAAAAAAAAACATAAGGAAAGTTTTTCTTTTGTTTTGTGAATGGAATTTTTACATACATTTCAAACTTTTCCATTTCATTTTTACAAAAAACAAAATTGCTGTTGTGATTTCAGAAGTTATTCCTATTTTAACTTTTATCTTGAAAGGTGTGAAAACACATCCAGTGGCTTCTCGACCACTGCTAGTTTATCTGGCTCCCTGTTCTGAATGGCTTGGCTTTTAAGAGAAGTGTAATGAAGTTATCCATATAAAGAGTGATACAGGCTGGACGCGATGACTCAAGCCTGTAATCCCAGCACTTTGGGAAGCCGAGGCCAGAGGATTGCCTGAGCCCAAGGGTTCGAGACTAGCCCTGGCAACTTGGTCTACAATTCTCTACAACAAAATAATTAGCTGGGCGTGGTAGCGTGCGCCTGTGGTTCCGGCTACTTGGAAGGCTATCACAGAAGGATCCCTGGAGTCCAGCAGGTCGACGCTGGGGTGGCCGTGAGTGTGCCACTGTACTCCAGCCTGGGAGACGAAGTGAGACTCCAACTCAAAAAAAAAAAAAAGTGATACAAAGAGAATGTCTGCATTATCCCTTCCTTTAACTCTCACACCCTCTCCCCAAAAGTACTTTGGGTTCAATTATCTGGATGATCTTGGAGCCTTAAATATTAGAGTTACAATTCAGTGTTTTGACCATGAGTTTTATTTAAGTCAAATATAAATGTTTTAAGAATACAGATTTTTTTTGCATATGTTATCAACCTTGTTATTTTCTAGTCCCACTTTATAACTGTGATTAATTTACAACAGAATTCTAATTGTATTATGTGGAAGAACTTTTATGATCCGTTATGTAAAATAGAGAAATTTTGATATTTTACATGGGCTAAAAACAATTGGAATGCCTGTGCCTTTAATCTACAATCTGCTTTGATTGGTGATGACTGTGTTGTCACCCCTGTAAGTGGTAGTCAAAGCCTTGTTTTCTTGCCACTGAGTCAGAAGACCTTTGCTGCAACAACGGTCCTTCTGCCCAACTGTTTTTTGGTTGGTTACTCAGATACGGACACCCTGAGAGAAAGTGAGAGAGGAGGAGAAAGAAGATGTTTGTGAAATTTTTAAACAAACTAACCTTTTTTCCTTACTCTGCTCATCATAGATTGCATCCTCTCCCCAAAATATGGACCCTATTTTTAACTATTAGCATTGCTGGGAAGATGGAGGCAGGCCCTCCACAGCTGGAGTATCTTTAAACACACTAGATACTAAGGAACTCAGAGCTGTTAGATACATTTCAAATTGTTGCTTTATTAAATCAGGGACCGAAACAGAACACTACCATGAACACTACCTACTGGAATTTGCAATTTCTCTCAAGTTAGTCCTTTTTTTTTTTTTAAAGAGATTTTAAACATTAACACAGCAGAGTTGCCATTGTGGCCCCGTCTGAGAACCTGAGTTCACACATGTCCAGTTTACATCTTTATTCGGTTAATTTACATGTGGTAGGTAATACTGACTATTTTAACCAGCTCATGGAGTAGAGCTATGGTTTTCCATCTTTCCATCACCATCTTTTTACTGTATTATCTTTCATCAAACAATTATCTTTTTTGCTTTATGGGAGAAATAGACATACCAATTAGGTGAAATCAAAAGGAGAAAATTACTTTATATGTGAAACTGTTATGTGTTTTTTATAAGCCCTGGGCTTTTGCTATCGATATGAACAATTTATTATTCATGAGAACATATTTTGAGAATATGACCAGTTCATCTGTGACCCTTTTTAGTAGATTTTAGCTATAGAAAAGGCTTCATTTTCTTTGAAGGGGGGTTTCAAGATTTTGATTAGAGGAAAATCACAAATAAGGGGCTGCAGTGAATATAAGATGGGCTGTGAAGTAATGAATTTGTTCAAAGGCTGCATCCCCAAATTAGCTTAATTACAATGTACATGTTCAATTTTGGTATTTATCAACCTCTAAATTCCTAATGTAAACATACATTTCATTTTATTGTGAGAGGGAGAATTGCTCTTCTGTTTGCGTATCAACTTTAATGCTCACAACACTTTTTTACCTTGTTTCCAAGAAATCTTCAAATTATTTAGCCCTTCAAGATAGTACTAAGAAGGCCTTTTCAAGATTAATATTCATCACGTGGGTCTGTTTCCTACACAGTGGCCTAGCCCCATGTTCAGTATCACATTTCTGATTTAAACTTCTTTCACATTTTAGTTTTTCTATCATGATCATATATAAAAAGGGAGAATGACCATAGAATATCACTGTATGGCTATATATCTGGACAAAGTAAGAAAACTTTACATTTACCTTGTATTTTTTAGAATATTTGCTTCCTTTGGGATTTTGCTCAAAGTGAATAGAAAAATTACTTGCTTTTCTATTTTTAACTTATTTACTTTATCATTTTAAGCAGTCTCTGATTTTAAATGTTTTATTGGTGTTTGGAAATACTGCCTAAGCTAATTTCCTTAAATGGAATTTTAGAACATGCCTCTTGCATTTTTCTCATACTTCAATGTAATTTACTAGCACATTTGGGGTAAATCTAGATAAGAGTAAGTCCTTAATAATTTTAGCACAATTGTCTTTGGCCCCATGTACATAATTATTTTTATTTTAAACCTCAAATGTAAACTTGGGAGACCTGGGTCAAAGAAACTTGGAGAAAAGAAAGTGCATTATTATGAGACAGGCATTTTCTTCTGAAAGCATTAATTTCAGGAACAGGTAACGGTTTCAGGAAAATAAAACAAAACCAAATGATGGAAGTATGAGATTATTTACAGAATATTTTTTTATCCTTAAGTGAAATTTTTAAGAACTGGAGTTGGGAAACAGGAAAGAATGTATCCTTAGCATTATAAACCTGACATATAATTTGATATGCATTTAATTTTAAATTTCTACCACTTATTCTGTGTCATGATTACTGTTCAGTTTTTCTCATCTATTTCTGATTTTCTGGCTACTGAATTTTTTTATTGCAAATTTTTATAGGCTTACTTCTTTTACTAATAAGCCTAACATACATTAGTTTTTTATTCTTAATCAGTATCTCTTCTTCTAAAAATTTTACTTAACTGATTATTTAACTCAATTTTTTTCAAGTTAATGAACTTGGCCTGGCTTGCTGGCTCATGCCTGTGATCCCAGCATTTTGGGAAGCTGAGGCAGGAGGATCATTTGAGGCCAGGAGTTTGAGACAGCCTGGGCAAAATAGCAAAATCTTGTCTTTATTAAAATTAAAAAAGAAAAAGATATTGAATTTTTAAAAATTCCTGATAATATTTGACAATATTGTTTAGGATTTCTATAGCAGTCTTCTGAAAATTTTCATTACCTTATTGAATGACCTGTAGATAGGAACAAGTAGACCCCATCTGATGAGTAAGCCTGAGTCAACAACTATTGATCCTTCTAGTTTTCTGACTATAATTGCTATTTTTTCATGACCCTTCGTTCCTTAAAATTTTTCTTTCTTTAAATTCTCATGTCAGAGAGATAGGTAAGCCAATAATTTTCTCAGATCTAGAGGGGAAAATGTACTAGGTGGAAAGGAGAGCAATTATTTAGCAGTAAGTTGTACTGTTACAAGACATAGAACAAAGGTTTATTTTGTGAGTAGGCGAAAGAGGCTGGCTTCCAACGTAGTATCATTTTCACAGTGCAAGTAAAGCCTCCTCCACCTGAATCACTCAGACCTGAAATTTTATAATTAGAGATTAATTCCTTTGTCTTAGCATATCCTCTGTTAAATGGAAAATAGCATAGACTAATCATGAACTCAGTACCATAGCAGGAAGAAACCTCAAAAATTAATCTAGTATACTGAGGCTTTAAATAATACTGTATTCATTTCTTTGATTCTTTCTGGCAAATAAAATTTTATAAAGAGGTAAATGGAAAGATGATGATGCCAGACAGTAGTAGTGTAGAAATAAAGACACAAAGGAGTTGAGCTTGTGGGTCCCCAAAGGCAACTTTACAGTTTTCCCTAGGGTTAGGTCTAAGTCCTGGGAATCTTTGAAGGCTGTTTCTAAATTGGATTAAAGATCAGCGAGTTTACTCATTCATTCCTGTCATTCCCCTGCAAAGCATAAGCCATTTTCATTCTAATTTATTTTAAATGTATGAGCCATTCTTTAGAAGAAAGTGAATGGTTGCTATCAGATTTTTTTTTCTGGAAATACAATGTTATTTTCAAAGATATTCTCATTTTTGCATTTTAAGTATTTGAATTATTTAACTTCTGAGCTTGATTCAGTTAAGTGGAAAGGTAAACTTGAGTGACATCTGTAAAATTTAGTTTTCTACATCCCATCTACCATTAAGTCACAGATTCTTTTTGCCAAATACCTAACACTTCTAGGACTCAATTTTATTATTAAAAAATGGAATTTTTAGCAGCTGGCCCCCTCCTTATCATGGAGGATATTGACAACTATTCCCTAACATGGTGGAAACTCCTTAAAAACAATCGCTATTACAGCTATATAAATTAATCCAAAGCAGGTCAGAGAAGAGGTGGGTGTTGTAAGGTTAAAAAGAGAACAGCCAGTAATAAGCTAGGCTAATTGAGAGTAATAGGATAATGATGAGGATCAAGGAGAGAGTGATGTTGACCACTTCACAGTATCTTAAATGCTAAGCTTTCTCAGCTGTGTAAAGACCAATTAAGAAACTACAGATTTTCCTAACTAAAGAGAGAAAGATGCAATTTCTGTGTCACCTGTGTCTCATTTATTTAAATACATGTTGCATGTAGCATAGAGGTAAGACTGACCAATATTTTTTAAAAAGATGATTCCATGAAGTCTTATGACTTTTCCCTGTACAGCTATATACTGATAATTAAACTTTATTCACCATTTCCTGGTTAATTCTTCCATCAGCCCAATAAGCCTCCATCACAGTGCTTGTCATGATCATTTGATAGTGAACTTTCCCTTGTTCAAGAGTGAGCAACTATCATTTACCCATTAGGCTTCTAGTTTGTTCCTTTTGCAATCAACTTT